>JAJQOW010000200.1:0-155724 GCA_037975125.1 Latrodectus hesperus
CTCCCACAAAAACTAATATAAGTATATACATAAAATTCTGCAATTAGCATTACCTTATTACACTTAATCTGTATATGGTTTTTCATAAGTTTCCTATGGCCAGAATTTGCACACTGACAAGCTCAAGTGGCTTCAGATTCCCAATTACATTTGAGATCAAAATCCAAAATTTCCTCAATATCTTAAAAAATGGCCAATAGATATAGAAATAAATGGTTTAATTTTATAGTAAATAATGTTTCTAGACTAACTGTGGTATTCATTTTACTATAAAAAGTATATTTTAGGAGAAAAGTGAGTTTTTGTATGGTGCGCTCAATTGTCCGAAGTGTTATCTTATGTATTTCAGCAAAAAACAACTCAACCTCCCACAAAAACTAATATAAGTATATACATAAAATTCTGCAATTAGCATTACCTTATTACACTTAATCTGTATATGGTTTTTCATAAGTTTCCTATGGCCAGAATTTGCACACTGACAAGCTCAAGTGGCTTCAGATTCCCAATTACATTTGAGATCAAAATCCAAAATTTCCTCAATATCTTAAAAAATGGCCAATAGATATAGAAATAAATGGTTTAATTTTATAGTAAATAATGTTTCTAGACTAACTGTGGTATTCATTTTACTATAAAAAGTATATTTTAGGAGAAAAGTGAGTTTTTGTATGGTGCGCTCAATTGTCCGAAGTGTTGTCTTATGTATTTCAGCAAAAAACAACTAAACATCCCACAAAAACTAATATAAGTATATACATAAAATTCTGCAATTAGCATTACCTTATTACACTTAATCTGTATATGGTTTTTCATAAGTTTCCTATGGCCAGAATTTGCACACTGACAAGCTCAAGTGGCTTCAGATTCCCAATTACATTTGAGATCAAAATCCAAAATTTCCTCAATATCTTAAAAAATGGCCAATAGATATAGAAATAAATGGTTTAATTTTATAGTAAATAATGTTTCTAGACTAACTGTGGTATTCATTTTACTATAAAAAGTATATTTTAGGAGAAAAGTGAGTTTTTGTATGGTGCGCTCAATTGTCCGAAGTGTTATCTTATGTATTTCAGCAAAAAACAACTCAACCTCCCACAAAAACTAATATAAGTATATACATAAAATTCTGCAATTAGCATTACCTTATTACACTTAATCTGTATATGGTTTTTCATAAGTTTCCTATGGCCAGAATTTGCACACTGACAAGCTCAAGTGGCTTCAGATTCCCAATTACATTTGAGATCAAAATCCAAAATTTCCTCAATATCTTAAAAAATGGCCAATAGATATAGAAATAAATGGTTTAATTTTATAGTAAATAATGTTTCTAGACTAACTGTGGTATTCATTTTACTATAAAAAGTATATTTTAGGAGAAAAGTGAGTTTTTGTATGGTGCGCTCAATTGTCCGAAGTGTTATCTTATGTATTTCAGCAAAAAACAACTCAACCTCCCTCAAAACTAATGTAAGTATATACATAAAATTCTGCAATTAGCATTACCTTATTACACTTAATCTGTATATGGTTTTTCATAAGTTTCCTATGGCCAGAATTTGCACACTGACAAGCTCAAGTGGCTTCAGATTCCCAATTACATTTGAGATCAAAATCCAAAATTTCCTCAATATCTTAAAAAATGGCCAATAGATATAGAAATAAATGGTTTAATTTTATAGTAAATAATGTTTCTAGACTAACTGTGGTATTCATTTTACTATAAAAAGTATATTTTAGGAGAAAAGTGAGTTTTTGTATGGTGCGCTCAATTGTCCGAAGTGTTATCTTATGTATTTCAGCAAAAAACAACTCAACCTCCCACAAAAACTAATATAAGTATATACATAAAATTCTGCAATTAGCATTACCTTATTACACTTAATCTGTATATGGTTTTTCATAAGTTTCCTATGGCCAGAATTTGCACAATGACAAGCTCAAGTGGCTTCAGATTCCCAATTACATTTGAGATCAAAATCCAAAATTTCCTCAATATCTTAAAAAATGGCCAATAGATATAGAAATAAATGGTTTAATTTTATAGTAAATAATGTTTCTAGACTAACTGTGGTATTCATTTTACTATAAAAATTATATTTTAGGAGAAAAGTGAGTTTTTGTATGGTGCGCTCAATTGTCCGAAGTGTTATCTTATGTATTTCAGCAAAAAACAACTCAACCTCCCACAAAAACTAATATAAGTATATACATAAAATTCTGCAATTAGCATTACCTTATTACACTTAATCTGTATATGGTTTTTCATAAGTTTCCTATGGCCAGAATTTGCACACTGACAAGCTCAAGTGGCTTCAGATTCCCAATTACATTTGAGATCAAAATCCAAAATTTCCTCAATATCTTAAAAAATGGCCAATAGATATAGAAATAAATGGTTTAATTTTATAGTAAATAATGTTTCTAGACTAACTGTGGTATTTATTTTACTATAAAAAGTATATTTTAGGAGAAAAGTGAGTTTTTGTATGGTGCGCTCAATTGTCCGAAGTGTTATCTTATGTATTTCAGCAAAAAACAACTCAACCTCCCACAAAAACTAATATAAGTATATACATAAAATTCTGCAATTAGCATTACCTTATTACACTTAATCTGTATATGGTTTTTCATAAGTTTCCTATAGCCAGAATTTGCACACCACAGTAAATATCATGTATTTATTAAATATTGACTGGAAATTCATTTTTTCTGTAGTGTTTCATATTCTGTTCTGCTATGTAAGAAAAATTACTTATGATGGGCTGAACCAGGCTTCAAATAAATTGAAAAAACTATTTGCTTTTTATATTTATAATTTAAAATGTTTTTATTTTGTTATGCTTTAATTACTTTGGTTGATAAAGCTGAATTGTATTTTAAGAGATAAAATGTACCTCATTTATAAATTCTAAATTTTGTTTTCCTATTCAGTTAAATGAGAATAAGAAAAATTCAATTCTCTATTTGATTAAGTTATGTTCTTTTAATGGTAATGTTAAATTTTACCTATTCATCTAACTCTTGTTTTGCTAATTTGAAGATTTATTACAAATTTTAAACATTTTTCAATTTCAGCTATTTAATCAATTCCAAAGGATAAAAGATTAAAAAAGTATAAATTTCCCAGAAATAAGTCCCTTAGGTTTAGCATATATGTAATTAAAAAGATAAACATTTCTAAAATTGATATTATGATATTTGACGTGCTATTGATCTAAACTGGACCAAAATGAGACGTCTACTGGATTAGAGTACATCCACCTGATGTCATATCGACATCTACTGGACAAAATTGTGTCGTATGGGACTGTTATTATACTATAGTTGATTTGATTTTGTATTGTTTAAATAGTTATTTTTTTATAAATGTTTTTTTAAATGTAGGAATATATTACAAATTTATTTTTATAAAACTTGTGTGAATTTTATGCTGTAAATAATTATTATTATGACTATATAATGTATACATGTTGCTAAAATTAATACACTAATTTCAATTTTAAATTATAAAATGTTTTTAGTTATAAAATATTTATATTTTTATTTGTTTTGTTTCAGTGCCACTTTTTAAGCTTGTCTGATAGAACTTCTTTTGGGAATTGCTCCATAAGAATCATAAAAATTTATCTGAGTTCAGTTATTTTGGTGCTAGAGATAAGAAATCCTTTAATGGACTAAATATAAAGCATTTAGTTTCTGGTAAGTGCAATGTTTGAATAAGCATGTCATTGAAAGTTCTCTTTTGTAGAAATAATGGAAAACTACATTTCTCAGAAAAATTTTTTTAATGAAATATATTTATGTAAGTGTTAATATGTCAATTCAATTCTCTGTTTGATTACGTAAGCACCCATTATATAGGTAATGTTCACTTCTATCTGATAATTTGAAGGTTTTTGGAACATAAACTTTTTGTAATTTTAATTATTTCATCAAACACAAAGGTTACCATATTTACAAAGCTGATATTTCTTAGAAATTGAATTGGTAATTAGATATTTAAAACATTTACCGAATTAAAAATGTAAATATTTCTACCAATGTTATTATAAAGTTACTCAATGTCTTAAATTAGTGAAGGAAATTTTTGATATTTTTCTGATTAATTTACACTGTTTTTTATTGATGAGATTTACAGTCAATCAGTTTTATGTATTGATCAGATTGATAAAAATTAAATTATATATTCATGAAAATTGTCTTCTGGATTTTTACCATTATTTTGTCTGAGGTTATTGATCTGAAAATCGTTATTGTTTATTATTTGAAATTTACTTAATTTTGTTTTCAGATGCTGTGCGGCAAACTCCACAGTATTCAAAAAAAAAAAAAAAAAAAGATGATGAAATGAAAACTGCGATAATGAACTGGTTACGTCATGCAAAAGCAAGATTTATCAAACATTTCAGTTAATTAATATTTCTGTATAATGTAAATAATTAGAATAAATTGTGTGCATTAAAAATAAATTCTATAAGTTTGTTATATTTTTCTTAAATTAATATTTACACTCTCTTGCTGGAATGTTTTCTTAAACAAATTTTAACTTTTACAAAGAAAAATAATTCAACTTTTAAACAATGAAATAAGTAATTTTTAGAATTTTTTTGTGATAATAATGTGGAATATTCAATTGAGTGGAAAATTTTAGTTAAATAAAAGTTTCTCTTTTATCTTGTACAAAAAAAAGACATTGTTGAAATTACATCTAATTAGTTAAAATATTAGGCTGAGAAATAATTCTTAGAAATTTCTCTTACTACAAAATTAATTGAAAAAATTTGAACAATTTACCTGGTATTAAAATAAAAAAAATTTACACTCTAAAAATAAAAATATCCTTGACTATTTTATTGTTACCCTCCAGTTACAATAGTAATTCATATATTTATGCATTCACTGGAAACTTCTTAGAAGTAATTTCAAGTTTTCTTACGAAAAAAATCGTTTTATTTTAAACAATAAGAAACTAAATTTTCAAAAGGTGAACTATAAAATAATGAGCTTAAAAATAATGCTATTTATCAATTGTGAGAATTTTATTACATTAACTAAATTTGAAGAGTAAATTTGTCAAAAATCTAGGATATTTGACTGCAAATTAAGAAAAATGTGAAGCAAAAGCAATTTCATAAGTAACAAGTTAATTAAAAACAATTTTCTCATTGTCTTACGGACAAAAATATTTGAGCAACTAAGATAGATGAGGGATTATTTCAATATCTTCGCACTTCTAGAATACATCCATAAAACTACCTAGTATAGAGCAGTGCGTATGTATACATACAAATTTCGTCCATGAATCATCCAATAGCAACGTCTCGTTGACGTACAGTGGATGTAAAATGGGTGGATATTTGACGTGCCATGGATCTAAACTGGACCAAAAAGATACGTCTACTGGATTAGAGTACATCCCGCTGATGTCATACCGAAGTCTACTGGACGAAATTGTCATGAAGTAACTACTTTCATTTATTAGGAATTTCCTCCCGAAATTATATTTAATAAAGCATTCATTATTTTTAGTAAATCACCGTCTGACATATTTATAATCACATTCCGAAAATCGAATGCACTTTGAGATAACATACGCCGTTCCTTCCTCCACCCCTCGAGAAAGGGACGGCGTAAAAAGGCGGGTGTTCTACAGAGAGGACATCGCTCTGTAATTGCTACTTATGTTTTTGGCTTCCTAATTTATGGGGTCATTATGGTTTGGAGACGTCTGTCTCATCATGAACAATTGACTAACTATTTAAGCTTCTCAAGCCATCTTATGTATAAGGATTTTCAGCAATGGAGATGTCAGTCTCAAAATGAATGATGAGCGTGAGAGGCCAGCAGTCTCATTAATGCATCCATAGGCACACCCTATTTGATTTCAAATATTTGTTTTGTGATGCTTTGAAAAATAAATTAACATTAGGATCTTTATTTTTGTTTGAGATCCAAAATCTTTACAAATTGATTTACAAACGGATTACTATTTTTAAACAGGAGAAAATTAACTCACATGTATCTTTTCATTGCTTTATTTTATTTAATAAAAATATATTGCTTTATATATTACTACCTTTACACCGTAACTAATCATAGAGAAATGTACAAACCTTTGAGTTTTCTGTTGTTTTTACTAACCCCAGATGGTCCAATTCCAATACTAGACAAAACTTCACAAGTCCATAAACAGCCAGGATGTCCAAAAACATAAGGGACATTGAAAAAACCACCTACAAGACAAAATTTAAGCAGCTCAAGCTATGCCTGTTGAGCTTTACATTTTGTGCACAGACTAAGACTTTTGACCTAGCACATATTTGAGCCACCTTAGGTGACCACCGGCGAAGAGTGAAATACAAGTGTGATGGCTTCTAATTTTGAGTGTTCTAGCAATGCCTATAAAGAAAACAAGGGTTTTCTTGCTCTATTTTACATTGAAATTCTCGATATCGGGTTAAAATTTTTTCATTAGCAGTAATTTTTGGTTCTCTTCCCACGTACGACTGCATTTTGAAACATACGCGAAATTTGAGAGTGGATGCAGGTAATCTTTTTATTCAACAGCATTTTAAAAAGAATCCAGACTAGATATTTCTAAGTGATTAACTTACGCAAATGCTTTTAATTTATTTTAAAATTCATCAGATAACATCTGATGAAATTTTGAAACAAAATAAGAAAAAATTAATGATAATGATTGCAATAAAAAAAGCATCTAGTACTTAAAATATTAAAATTGCCTTTGCCGATTTAATCCGACCATAAAGTCGATGTTTTGTAATGTCTTTCATTTTGCTTTTTCTTCTGTCCTATTTTCAGCGTGTTCAATTTCGGAAGCAATATCGCAAAGGTTTGAAAACTAATTATTTAGAATAACAAATATAATTTTCTCATTATTTAGAAACTTTTACAAATGGAAATAAATGTGATTAAAAATTATTTCTTTATTAGTGGTTAAAATCTTGAATGTATTTTCTCTCATTGTCGTCTCAGACATTCGATGGCGAATTCGTCGACAAGTTGGATTTACGACGACGTCTTAATACAATATGTTAATACGACGTTATCTGGCGTCATGGATACTTTAAACCAATGAGTATTGTAATAAAGTGGCGAGTCATGATCTCAACTGGAACGAAAGAAACAACCAATTCATGGCTACAAAAATCCACGGGGCTCCCCGCGGTAAGACATCGTTCTTCGGAGCATAAGGTTCCAGTTTCGATCCCAGCTACTGTGGAATAACGGGAAATTATTGCTGCGCGTCTGTTGGGGTGGGTGCTATGCAGTTTTCCGGGTATCCTCCCTTGTAACACATGAATATGGCCCTTTATCTTCGGGAAATCTTTTCAACAAATTTAGCAGTAGATGCGCAATTTACCGTAAGGTTGTCTGCTGCGTGGTGTCAAAAATTGAAACACAAAAACATTGTTTCTCAACGTGATTTCCTCTGGTTGGGAAGATTTGACAACAGCGATTTGTGAGGAAGTATTTTGTGAAGCAAACGAACATATCAGTGTTTTTAAGACTTTATAAACGAAAGCATTTTGTAAATCGGAAAGGAGTTTTGAATTGCCAAATTGCAGATAAACTTCTGAAAATATTTAGTTGCTTTTAATCTAATGATACAGATTAGGAGATTCTGAAAATTCTCTCTGATACAATTAACTAGCTACCCTTGTTTGTCAGGGTGTCGTTCTCATTATCGGAAGGTAATGAATTCGAATCCCAGCTTAAGTGAAGATCCGTCGTATTAGCCAAAGGCGGCTGGGGCACGTTAAAACAGGGCGTGGTCGCAATAGCTTCCAAGTGAAATGCCTCTGGACACTTTCTCACTATGTTCATAGTGAGATAGTGAAATATTTGCCAGTTTTGAAATGGATGGAACGTCAGCCCGAGTGTGACCGCATGCAAATTCTCACTGTCAAGCGGATGCGCGATGTGCTTGCCTGAAAACGGATGGTGTGAAAAAGCTTGCTTCTGAAGATATGTTCTGCAAGCTATTACTTCCAATTACAGCACTGAACATGCATACTGTATTAATATACAACACTTTAAGTACCTTAACATGCAAAAGTGTTGCCTTTTCATTTAATTGATTGAATTTCTTTTCTTTAAAAATATGTAGTTTTTACTCCCATTTTCATTCATTCATTCATTGTCGTGTGCCAGCTAGGCTGGCAACAAGAGGTGCGCTGTTCCACTTTTCCAACTGAACCATATTTTGGTGTGGAGTCCGACTTCCTCAGTACACACATGCTATAGAAACCCGTTTATAAGGTAGGCAACCCTATTCACACCTCATTCATATAAGGAAAGGACAAAGACAGGATAGATAGAGCAGAAAGTACATCCATGCCTGAACCGGGATTCGAACCCAGGACCTCCTTATCCGCAGTCAGGCACGCTGACCACTAGACAAGTTGGTCAGCTCATTGACCGGAGGTGGTGCTTGAGAGACTGACTATTTTTGGATTCATGGGGCTGGTGTGATGGTACTGTCATGCCAGTCGGAGATAAGCAACAACAACAACTCCCATTTTCAACATAGAATAATTAATTAAAACAGAACCTTTTTTCAAAAACATCCAATTATCTCAATTTTTGAATATCTGAATAACGTTCAACCCCAATTGATTCAGATAATAGGTGTTCTACTGTACGTGGATGTATACAAAAATGGAATGCAAAAATAAGTCTGATTCACACATTTAAAATGGATAATTTTATTAATACATTTTAAGACATTAACAGGCTATTTTAAATGTTTATCACAATTTATCTAAGTCATTAAATTCTGGATTCTTTTACTAAATGAAGACAAAAAATCAAAATAAGAACAAATATCACAAGCAATTTAGTAATGCTACTAAATAAATGAATCACAAAACTAAAATTAAGTAGAATAAAATTCTAAATGAAATTAAGAAATACATTTTAAGAAAATAATACAAATAAGAGATAAATATTGTAAGAATGAAAATATATTTAAATATTTTAAAAATTTTCAATCACAATTGTATCAAATCGTGTGAATATGTTCACATTAATTTAAACATTCATGATTTGGTGCAATTTTCAGGATGCTATAAAATGAGCACTTCACAAATTTGTAAATAATACTTTACAATAAACAATAGTTTCTGACTGTGATTTGCAATGATTTGATCATACACAAAGATTAAAACAAAAATAGAAAATACCTCTTTCAACAATATTTAATTACATTAAATTTAATGCATCAATATAGATATGGCTCATTAGACACATTAATTCATTCATTATTTGAAATTTTTAATGTAAATATGAAACAAACTATTTAAAATGTTTTCATTCCTCCCATATTTAAAATTGTTTCTATTAAAAAAATGAAACATAGAATAAATATATTAAGGGAGGATATTTTTCACATAATATTTGATTTTAGAAAACAAATTTTTAAAAAATTTTTAAGAGTCCATTCAAGAAAAAGAAGCATTTTTGGAAAAGAGCCACCACATTAACATTCTTTAAAATCTCAATATTGTGAGTCATAACAAAAATTTTTGTTTGATATGACCAATTTTTAATAAATAATTGATTTGTTTATTTATTGCTTTGGTCATTTTTTGCAGGCAAGACTTGACTGGGACCCACGGTTTAAAGTGGATCTTAAACAACTACAAATATCCAATCTCGTGGTAGGAATTGAATCACAGAACTGTCTCATAAGAGATGATTTTTATATGAACGATCACTTTTTATAAATAAACATATTAACAAGAATTAATCAAGTTGAAGCTTTGAAGCTTATATTAACCAAAAAATACTTGATTAATGAAATAAAAAACTTTGACAAGTTAAAATTCAGACATGATAGCAATACTTTTTATGAAGTTTAAATTGCCCATAGTTACATATATAAAAATTTTAAATCAGCCTTATATTTCCAATAAACCTTTTCTTTAAATAAATTCATTTTAACAGCAGAGTAAATTTAAGTCAGATTTTATCGCAGTTACGTAAAAAAAAAAAAATCAAATTACAAACCATGCATTTTTGAATAAAATATATGAATTAAAAATGATCAAAGAAAGTAACAGGAAAATATAAGAAAACAAAAATCATTTGCAAAATGTGACTACACTTTATGTTGCTTCTAAATAGGGGTGCTGCAAGGGAGAGCTTTACAAAATATTTCCCTAACAAACTAAATTAAGAGTTCTTACATATTAATATATTGTATAAAGTGCAAAAATTATTTTTTACAAACACATTTTAAATGCATTTCATCTACAGAAATGAGTGAGACACAAATACATATTTAAAAATAGATACTTTTAACACAAGATAACGAATAGTTTGTTCCCTTGATTTATTTGTCATTAAACGATTATTTTTTACACATGAAGCTACCTGAATGACAATCAACAGTTTAAAGTTATTTCCAAACCACTACAAACACCCATTCCTGACGTAGGAATCTAGTTGAATCAAAGTAAAAAGAGCTAATTGCCATTTTTTACTTTGGTTCAACAACTATGCTCCCACGGTAATAATTTACTACAGGCTAGCTTAATGGTCAAAAGCTGTTATATATTTTAATATTCATTGTGTATCATTACCTTCCAAAAGATCTTTATACAGAAAAAACCCCCACAAAGTACAATATCTGGAAATTTCCCAAGGATCCACCCAGAAAGATTAGCATGCAAAGAATTGCATTTAAAAGTGTAGCTTCTCTAATTTTTTTCCTTTCATACTTAGATATACTTTCTGAGTTGATTACTTGTCATTCAATAGTTACATTTTAGATAAAAGAACTTTTTCAGTTAGAATTTACTGCTAAAATATAGTATGAACGGTTAAAATATTTCTGTTCAAGGAGGGAATTGAACCCATTAACTATTTCTAAGAGCTATTTTCTTCAAAGATATTTTTTTCACTTTGTTGACACATTCTATATTTTATATTTAACCTTTGTTTTATGTTAAATATAGTAGCTGATTGAAAAGTAACCAGTGACAATTAGGTATTAATTCAACAGTAGTCTATTGTTTTGTGAGTGAGTTCAATATTTCTTTAAAAATATCGATTCTTTAATATTTATAGTTTTAATTAACTTTTATGTTTCAAAGCATAACTAATATTGAATCTTGTATTGCAATTGCTCGGTATCAAGTACACTTAGAAGTAAAAGTTAAAATATTGGGACCTTTGCATTTTCAACAACTTGATAAAAAATTTGCGAGTTCAAGTTTAAAAATTTCAATGAATAATGATCATAGCAAAAAATGGAAAATATGAACAAAAACATTTTTTTAGTTTAATATATTAAAATAATGAAATATTATTTAAATTAAAAAATCATAACCCAAGTTAATATTTTTGTGCATATTGTATATATACCTTCCTATTGCACAAATTGATCAAATTTGTTAGAATTTTAATGCTTTAAATTTATTAACGTAATGAAACTCTCATGATTAGAGACAGTTTGTTAATGTGTTAACGTAAAATTAGCTATACATTTTAAAAAAAGCTAAAAATAATTAATATCTGCTTCTTTTTAGCTTTTGTTTTGACAAAAATATTGCCTTATATCTACATTAGTTAAGTATATAATGTTAATATCTTTTAATTTACAAATGTAATAATAGTTTCCAATAATTTTTTTTGAGTTTTAAAATTAAATACAATTTAATTGATATGTTAATAATATAACTTTTTCTGCATTAATATTGTTTTAAGAAGCAAGCTTTTAACTAACATACATTCTATTTTTATTTTGTTTTTATATTTTATACTTAAAAATGAAATCAGAAAATCATTGAAAATATGAATGGACATAAAGATAAATTTAAAAAAGACTGATTTAATATTTACTTATTTTTAATACATTTAATGTCTGAATCTCAAAAATTACTGTATGATGTGCACAAAAAATAACCCTCAATTATAATAATTAATTGGTTTTTCAAGACCAGATTTTATAATGAATTAACAGAACAACTTTTTAAAAATATAGATACATATAAATATATCTTGAACCCACATGAAAAATAAAGTTACAATTTGATTACAAAAAGGACTAAAGGATAAGAGCAAAAAATATTTAATGATAGTGCAAATGCTAACAATGTTTTTATTTCAACAGTTATAACATAAATCCATAAGCTTTTTAAATAGGAAAGTTTACTGTCACAAGTAAAATAATTCTTGTTCAACATTGTAAGATTTATCTGATATTTAATAAACTTAAGTTTGAATTCCAGAAATCTTGCTTCAAAATATTTTTAATACTTACAATTTGAATACATTTATTTTTTGAAAAATAAAATTATTTTTTCTTTTACAATTGATTATTTGCACACAATTTTAAGAAACAATACTAAGCAAATATTAAAATCATAGTATTTTTGTGACTAATCAGAAATTAATATATTTTAAAGTATTTAATAGATCTAGTTCACAATGAAAATTGATAAATTATATATTTGAAGATAACTATTTTAACATTCGATGAACTGAATATAATTAATTAAACATAAAAAAAATATTAATCCATTATATGCTGTTATCATGGATAATGGAACAAATAGCCCATTAACTACCCTTATGTTCAAATAATTAATATATTAAGAAAATAGTAATATTTCTAAGAAAGTGACAAAAAATTTAAACCTAAACTCTTATTTTTTTGATAAAATTTAAATAATGGTAAAGTCACTGATAAAAAATACCTTATATATCACAATAAAGAATGATAGAGTGAAAACATGTCTTATATTTAACATGCACAAATTAACATAAATTCTATATGGATAAAAAATTTTAGGCAGATCTAATACAAAGACAATGTCATGAGCCTTTAAAATAAAAGGTTAATGATAAAACATTCGACAATGGGAAAGAACAACACACAAAACTGAAATCAAAGAAATAAATGATGAAACAAAAATAATATAACTCTATAATATAAAAAAATTCCAGCCTAACAAAACTCCATGTGTAAAAATATTCACCAAAATTACATATTCCTTTAATATCTATTTGAGGGCTAAATTTAAAAATTACTGTAAAACTTAAAACATGAGAATAATCAAATACAAAAAATAAGCATTAATGTCAAGGATATTTAATAACATTATATACAGTTCACATAATTAAAGAAAATTTGAAAAATGTCATGACAGTATTCATTTGATTGTAAATAATTTCGAAAAATAATTTTGCAAGTTAATTACAGTTTTAAGCAAATTTGTAAGACAGTTCTATTTTTTGTAATAAGAAATATAGATTAAATAAGTAAATAAAAGTATTATTCAATTTATCACAGTTCAGTGTAGTATATATAGACTTCTTTTTAGTGATGTTCATATATATCATTTAAAAAAGACTGATCAAAAATGGAATAAAAGTTTAATTTAGTTACATAAACTGGTAAAATTATAATTTTGCTCATAAAAGTGCAAAGAATAAAGTAATAGCAAATTACTTTGATATAATAAGTTGAAGACGAAAATACAAAGAGAAAATGTGCAATATATTTAAATAAAAATGCACACTTTCAAACAAAACGTTAAAAATGTGCACCAACTTTATTCTGAGAAGTTCATATTTTTCATTACACTGTGAAACAATGTAATGTATATTTCCCTATTATACATAAAAAAAATTATATCATACTTTAGCACCTTTTTAATTACAGCTCACACTAAATCATTGTCATTTAAAATGAAACATTGAAAGAAAATTTAAAATTTTCTTTGAATTATGTATTCACTCACAATAAATACAATCACTAATCAAACTGCATAATAAATGTGATAATATTTTAGGTGTATAATTCATTTTAAAGTTGAAATATAACACTATAACACAAAATAACATTTATGTTAATCAATTAATATTTCCCAATTAAAGCTTACATTATTTAAATGCATTAGAGGAGGGATCGGTGGTTTAGTAATGTGCCATTTTTTATTATCATCTTCTTCAACAACAGCTACACTTGCATATGGATACTTCGGGACCAAATTTAAGAAATCCCTCTCATTTCTGGGCGGCTTGCCAGTTAATTGCCGACTACATGTGTCTAGAGATGCAGCATGTGCAACAAAGAGAATATCACCTTTAAAAATAAAAAAAATTCTCAAAAATCATTTGAAAAATATTAAAACAAAAAGTATGATATAAATAAACTTAAATCTAATTTTATTTATGAAAGGGAAATTCATTTTAATTTTTAAAAATAGTTTTATATAAAAGTTATGCAAACTGTCAAGACAAATAGATGACTTTGTATATATTATTTCAAAGAATAAATAAGCTAAAAATAATGCAAACACAGCACTGAAATATGGATTTACTTTGTGGTGAATTGACTTATTTGCATTGTTAAGAAATTTAATAAGAAATTATTTGGACTGATGTATCAAACAGCAGTTTTATGTTATTCCACTCTAGTTCCACTTAAAAATATATGGATAAAAATTACTCTGATAAGAAGGGGAATATTTCATTCCAAACAGTTTATAAGTAGTTAATACAATTTTCAGTATCCTAAAATTTAAAATATTTTCTTAAGTTAATTGATATTGATAATTTAACTGTGCATGATAGTATAAATACACAATGTTACCAAGAACTTATTGCCTAATTAGATAAATGTTTATTGGAAAATGACTTCATCCTCCAAATAAGACTTAACTACACATGGTTAACTACATTTAACATACTTAATTTTTTGCAAATTAAGCAAAATTAGTTTAAAAAATGAATATAATTAAATGAAACTGAATATATAAATAACAAATTTTTAATGAAAAAGTGTAATTTGATTTAAATAACATAAACATCATTTAATTAAAGTAAATTCTATATAGAAATGTATATTCATTTTTTATATTCGTTGTAGATGTATACAGTACATAAAAGTCATGTACATCTCAACAACAAAATTTGTGAAAAAAATTATATGCTTATAAAATGGTCATAGAGGCTTTGTGATGATTTTTAAAACCAATGTAAGAAAATTTTTTGAAAGTTTGTTTATTGACAGCTTGAGTTGGATTTAGCAATTTATTAAACAGTTCCATTTATAACAGACAATATAAATTGATCATAATTTACAAGCCCCAGGTGATTTAAAGGCATAAGAAACTTCCTGATATTTTTCTGGTTTAGAATTTTAAAAAATACACATTTTCTTTCTTTGCAACTATTTTAGTAAGAAAGTATGAACAAAATCCATAATTTGACAGCCAACTTTAGATATTATAGACATTGTCTTCAGAAATCTTTGTGAAAAAATAACAGTAGATGTGAGAACTAGCCAAAAGTAGAAAATTTTAGGACATGCTTATGGATTTGTATTAGGAACAAAAATAAGTAATTTGAAAATTTGTAACTGAAAATAAAGTAATTATATTTTAATGTTTACTTATAATATTTTCATTAATTTTATTTCTAGTACATTTTGTATTACATAGCCTAGAATACAAAAGCTAAAAAGAATACCTTAGAAAGAAAAAGCAAATTATATTTAGTCTTACCACTATATTTTTCTAATACTGTCTTAGAGACTAAATAATTCCTCATATAATATTCTTCACTTGACTCTTTTCTTTGATACATATCTTCTACACTGATAATAGGTTTATAATCCATTTCTATTCTAAAGCCATAATCATGTAATTCTTCAATAGTCATCCACTTTGGCATGCCCTCCAAATACCAACCCAGCCATTCAAACAAACCAGGTTCAATATTTATAGGTAAATGAGCCTGTCCAGAAGCTGAAAAGAAAATAAGAAGGTATTTTAAAGCTATTAGAAACACAATAAATACAGAAAATTTAAGCATATAATAGTGTAGAGGTAACACATTTCTATACAAAAATATGAAAACACAATTTAAAATGAAGCTAAATAAAAAATTGCGATTATATTAAGAACATGTCCCATACAATCTTAAAATAACCTACAGTAAGTTTATCACTTTGAATAAAATAAATTTACATTCACATTTAACATTTTTTGAAGAATGGTAATTGATGATCACGACAATAAATTCCAGTTTCTTAAAATAAATACAGAAACCCAAGAACATTTTGTTTAAATGATAATTTAAAGGGTTTAATACCTTAAATATTTTACAAAGAATTATAAATTTTAAAATATAATAAATTTTATATAGAAATGAAAAATTAAGCTGCAGGATCACAGCAGTTTAGAAAAAAAATGCATATATAAATAAGTATATTTTTTTAGGAGCAGAAAATTCAATTCATCTCAATTCATGTTAAAACAGGACAATATTAAATATGGCAACTTTTAATGGCTATTAGAATGTATAAATCCAATGTTTTGACAGTTTCATGAAATGCAGAACCAGTTACTTTAAACTATTTACCAAAATATGCTTTTTTGAGCAGAAATAGATTTATTAAAAACAATTATTTAAAATCTAGTTCAAGACATTGATGCCCTATCAATTCAAAGTATTTGTTAGTTGAAAAGAATATAACATTGATAAGCCACACAAATAATATAGATTAAATAAAATTTATATAATCTCCAAATAGCTCCTCTGAATAAGTTTGTATTTATTTTTCATAACTTTATGTAGCCATTTAGGACAGGCTTACTTAAATCTTACTTTGAATTATCTTTCTCCTCTGAATATTATAATTAAATACCTTTAGATATTTCATCAATTTCAATATTTCTCTAGATTCAGGTAAGTTCAGATTTTTAGGTGATTGTAACATAAAATTTACTGCTGTTTTTGCAATTAAATAATTGGAATTTTCAGACAATTTTTCTATCTAATTTTATGAAAGGCAGAATTGATAGCTTCAGATATTAAATCAAATTACCCACTAGAAAAATTTATTTTAAAAGAATTAAAATAAGAATCTAATGTTTTTTTAAATTAGATTTAAAGATTTTTTATTTCCTTTGCCTTTTAAGTAATTTTGAATAAAGAAGTGAGCATCATAATGTAAAAAAATTATTCTTAATATTCTAATATTGTTTCAAAAATCCTTTTTTTTTAATTTTAAAATTTATACAAAAATATTTTAAATCTTATTACAGCAATCTTTTATTAAATTATTCTGAGAGTATAAACATGCATAACTATTTGTGATTTTGGATGTTGCCCAACTCAAGAAATTCTAAATGATAGTTGACGGCAAATATATATATATATATATAATTAACATTTTTTATAAGTTTTTTATGATAGAGAAAATATCAGCATTTTGCATTCGTATACATTAATTTTACGAAATTGCAAAATAGTTTGAAATACTGGTGCATATGGTAAACAAGCTTGCAATCACTATATTACAATGTCAAAGAGATTATTCATAAATTTTCATCTTAATTTCACTTATAGAAAAATTTTATGTTAAAAATGATGATTAAAAGCCTTAAATTTGAAAACATGTCCATTGTTAAAGTCTAGTCTAATGAAAAAGATGACTTTTTTAAAGAAATAATATAAGACTAATAGATTTGAAAAAAAATTTTTTTTTTGCAAATTTTCTATAATTACTAATTTTTAAAGAAGGAAATAATTGCAGCATAACACAGTGCTTCAATTAAGCATTTTAATTTAAGAAGTGCAGAATGATTTATCACTTTAGTTTCTCTTGTATATCAATTAAGATGAATAATTTTATTTAACAGAAATACTTCCAATTAATATAAATACATGGGTGGTCAAAATAAGCTCACATAGAAATATTAACAACAAATTTATTAGACTTTTTATTAGCTATAAAAATATAATTTGTAAAATTATATTGAGGACCTAGCATTTGTTATTCCTTTAAAACACTGAACACAATAATTAATTTTACTTGAAAAATTCAAAATCTTATTTCTATAATTTAGTTAACAGTTCTGAGTAAAGTAAATCAAAAAGTAAATTATTCTAAAGTAACATGAAAAAATTCAGTGAATCTAGTAATTTATACCAGTGTATCTCAACTGCTGAGTTACAACATTGTAAGCAATTTATGCAAATTTAATATTTCAAGTCATCAAACACAAATCATTGACACAAATTAATTTATAAAATTACTGAGCACAATTGATAATAAGAATATTTTTTTAAATTGTGAATTCACTATTTATTCTGAATTATATCAATTAAATATATAATTAAACAATAATATGGAGAATGCTGATACCACACTTTACTGGAAATTTAACTATACAATAGAGAATATTCATAAAATCACAAATACATATATTTTTTTCATGAAAGTATTTACTTAAATGAACCAAGTATAATTTAATATTATTTAAAGTAATTTAATTTAAGCATTAGAGTTAGTATTTATTCTGATGAGAATTGTGAGAGGGAGAAGTAAAAGAATACATTGTATTTTATTGTAACTGATGGTTGCACAAGTTACAAATCAATAAAAAAGGAATGGAAATAACATTTGCATCTATGCTGTGCAATTTTATATATTTATCACATTGGAAATAATTCTTAAAAAAATTAACTTCCTTTAAAAACTATTCCTAAAAAATAAAAAACATACATTATATTTATAAAAAGTCAGATTAAATTTTTTATGACCCCATGCATATTAAAAGGCTGCCACTGATGATGCTATAAAATATCGATTAATAAACGTGTGCCCCACAAATATTCTTAAAATTCAAAATTAATGAATGTATTGTGTAAAATATATGATGTATTAACAATCAGCATTTAGAGAATTAGAAGAAAATAATTTAAAATTTTTCAGTGACAAGCTATCACATAATATTCATAATTCAAAAGCTTTCTGATGTAAAACATCTTTCTAATTCATATTTTTTAATATTGAGATAAAATAAAACAATTTTTAATTCCTTTTATTATAAAAAACTAGAATGATAATTTTCATTTGATTATAGCTCTATTTCCTTAAACCTACTCAACAGCAAAATATTGTTGAAATACATAAGCCTATCACATATTTTCCTTAACTTTTAAATATAGATAAAGATTATTAAAGCTGTTTAAGCAAATAACAGCAAATAAGATAATATGATTTTTCACCCCAAATAATAGCAAAATCATTCTTATGCATTACACTAACTATATAAATATAATTTAGAAAAATGTATAATTAAAATTTTTTATTCAATTACTAAGTATTGTAAAAGGTTAATCAAATTTTAACATGTTAAATATTACATTTGATCAGGTTTCTTCATCTATATCTGGGATTAACAATTTGTCATAAGGATAAAAATAGGCATCGAAAGTTATCAAAATAAATATCCTTAATTAAAAAAAATCTTTTAATAAAATAAACAGTATTTGAAGGACTAAGTATTATCTTAAAAAAGCATTAATTAAACATAAAAATGTTTGCATCTCCTAATGATTTATTTTCATATCCTCCTAAAATCTTAAAATTTATATAAATTAAAAATACTTCATTTAATCCCTTTACTGCTGAGGAAAACTTACGAGATTCGTTTCTCAGTGTCACCAGTTTTAACACAGGCGCACAGCTATGTGGTGTAAGGGAGGAATATTACCCTCGCCAAATCACCTTTAAAATAAGTAAGATAAGGTGAAGTCGTAAAAAATATCAAGGGCATTCCATTGCCTTCCAAAGTCATGAGTCTAGCTTTACTGAAAACAGTGCATTACACATAAGCATACTTTGGAAAGCATACTATACACCTAAGGCAATTAATGTAAGGACATATATACACAGTATATATATGCCTGTGACAGGCAAGGGGTTATTTTTGTTTGAACTTTTGTTATAAACACAGTAACAATTCACTTTTCATTATACTAAATTATAGAATTCACAAAACTCTTCCAATATTTTTATAAGAAAAATATTTGATATAAGAAACTTATTTTAGTACCTATTAGGTTAAATTTCATTACAATTATTTTTCCTCATATCTCAACATAAAAATAAAATTTTGATACAAGCTTAAGTTTAAACAGTGAACTCTAAAGTATAGTACACTAATTCTATAGCAATTTAAATGACTGCTGGTCCAAGTACTTACTTTTTTAACAGAAACAATAAAAAGTAAATAGCTATCAGTATGTTTATAAGTGTTTAGTGTACTTTGTGCAGAACAAAAGCATGTAGTTTCGATTTCATAGAAAGTAGGTACTTCCATGTTATAATATTCGTAAGTATCTATGAAAATTATGATATAATTGATGTGTATAACATGTTACTGTAAAAGTCTCGGCTTTAATCATAAAACCTAACTTTTACAAAAGTGTCTTGAGAAAGCCTATAGTAGGCTACGATAGTTCCATTTCAGACTTTTATGAAGTCTATGCAATAAAAACTAGGAGGATTTTATCACAAAGCTTTTAAAGAAGCATAAAATTTTATATCTTTATTTATAGATATTTTGTTATCTTTGAATACAACACAAATAATAACTAAGTAAACTATGCAATAGTACTGTTAAAGCAGCTCTTAATTCTTTAAAAACTATTCATAGAGTGAAAGCTGGTACATGAAAGAATTCATTTTATCATAAGATACATTAGGTAAGAGAGATTTGACTCATCCAATGACCGTACCAATAGTTAGACTTATTCTAAAATTTATTTCTCAGGAAACAATTTCTTTAATTATTAAGAAAACTAAAAATTTATAGCAAATTAAAAAATAAAAAGGAAGTTGGAGAACTTAAAAGGCAATAAATAATAAACCTATTTAGCAAATTTTATATTTCCTAATGAAGATGTGTATCCCACAAGAACAAGACTAAAATATGATTATAATAAAGAATTAAAAACTTATAATATATTAGGAACCAAAACATGTTTAAATCATTTACATTATTAGTTTTCAGTTATCAGTTTGAAAAAGTAAAAAGAAAAAAAAAATCATTTCAAAAATATTTTTTGCTAAACAAAATGTTTCTATATACTAACTTTAATCATTAGGAATAATATCCAGGTATGAATTTGGAAAACTCATGAGATGAAACAGTCTGAGAAATAATTCTTTCAATTCAAAATATCACATCCAAAAATAAAAGGAATTTTCAGAATAAATGATGCAGCCTTATTAAAAAAATCCAAGTGTCCTGAAAATTAAATCTTACTTTTAGTAAAGAAAAATGTTGTAGAAAAAGTTTTATAAACTAAATATTATATGGAACTAACTTCAAACAGTATGGGGATGATAATGCTTTTAAATTTTGTAAACTTATGAATTCTATACATACTTCAAATATTTAGAAATAGTACAGAAATTTTAAGATTAAAAAAAATATTTAAATATATTTAAGAATTTGTATATATCAAACATTTATAATATTCAAAAGCTATCTGGACAGAGCTATAATCGTCAACATTACGAATTCTATTCAAACTTTCCAACATTGCACATCAAATATGTATAACTAAAATTTCCTATTTTTAAATTTTTATCCAAGTTTTTAAATTAAGATAAATCAAATAAAACGAAAAATAAAACAATGGCATAAAACCAACATATTAATAACAGGAAATTGTTGATTCAAAATTTAAAAATCATATTAATGTAATTTATTTCAATCGAATGACAAATTATGCAAAACTAATAATTCCTAATCAAAGTACAGGATATTAATTTTTATCACACGGAATATTAGAAGCTCATTACATATTAATTGCTTGATATTAGTTGGATTAATTGGTTGGTACTCTATGGTCCTTTTTCGCATACAGGAGCTCATAAGTGGACTAAAAATCGCTATGAATACCCAAACCAAGGTGGTTATCTGTAACAAAGAGTTCAGATTGCAAACAAATTGGACGAAGAACACTGCATGACAGATCTTTGTGCTCTGACAATAAACACATATTTGGATAATGAATTAAAACAAATTTTTAAGAACACATCTCAGCTCCTCATACATAATATAAAGGGTTTCAAATCAAACAAACCAAAAATTAAAATTTTAAAGTGTATTAATTGAAATTTATTTTGAAAGTTTATTTTATGTTTATAAAATTATATTTCTGGTTAATTTATAATATGATTTTAAGTTTATAATGAGTTATAATATCAGACTGCAAGAAACCCTATGACTGTTTTTCAGATAAGGACTTTATACACTTCACAGTTAATAATCATAGTTTGACATTTAAACATTTGGATTCGGGTGTTTCCACAAATACCATCTGAAGTACCTGGTCCATAATTAGGAAATTTGTTTGTGGTACGAATCATATGTTAGGTTAATTTTTCTTATCCGTATCTAGTGAAATATATGGAGGCTAAACCATTTCCATAACATCATAGAAGAGCTTTTGGAGGCCATAAAATGTTTATTATTCGAACAGTACTGACAATTCTTTAAGTGATAATGCTAGTACTTATATATATGTATGTATGTCTATAGATTTATTCAAATTTGTAATGTTCATTAATTAGAATCTAGAGTTTTCATAAAAATGTTTTGTTATTTAATTTTATTGCCCAGTTGTCTTCAAGGTAGATTGAATTACATTAATTTTTTTAAAGATGGGTGCCATTGCCTAGTTAATTAAAATCTGAGTTTTCATAAAAATATTTATGTTACTTAGGTTTTATTGCCTGGTTGTCTCTCACTCTGTGACAACATAAAATTTAGTTTATGTTTGCTTTTTAATGTAATCTTTTCAAAATTAGTTTTTAATTATTAATTTTGTAATACTTCTTTAATAAGTGATTATAATGAAATATTTGAAATTTTGGTATTCAAAATCTAAAATAGCACAAAATTGCAATACTTACAATTCAAGTTTAAGTTGGATTGATATTTTAAATATCATATATTGCACAAGGTGACATAATTGATAGCTGAAATTAGTGTGCAGCACTTTGTGGGAAAATTTTAAATTCCACCCAACCCATACTGCCTTCTAGGAGTTTACTAAGATTTCCTTTATGTAGCACTCTATACAACCAAACAAAGATTAAATGTGATTATGGAAATCTAATTAAGTAGTACAGTTTAGAAACAGGGTCTCACATGGAATCACTAATTAAAAATTTTTTGTAAAATATTTTATACATACAAAAAAGCATTTAAAAAGTTTTAAGTAGAAAAATTAAACCAAACTTTAATAAAAAATAATTAACTCAAAGGTATGTTTGTTATTCCATAGTTTAAAGAACATAAACATAAAAAATGATTTAGAGCAATCAATAACTATCTATAATAAATACTTCAAATAAATAATTCTAAATATATTCACAGGTAAACTAATTTGAAAATTTACCTTTTAGAACATTAGTACAAGTTTCAACACATCTTAAAGAAGGAGAAGAAAAAACATGGGAAAATGTCACACCACTTATCTTCATTGCTTCTCCTGCAATAAATTGTATATTTATATCAACATATTTATATTTAGCTAAAAAGATACAAAATTTGCAATACTTCTTACAGAAAAATATGAAATTCAATAGTTTTAAACTATGTATAATTAACACATTTTTTCTTCCATAATAAATAAGTCTATACCTACTAACTTCTCAAAGAAGTAATCTGTTATCTCACATTTGTTGTAAATAAAACAATGGCAAGAGCCATGATTTTTCATATTTCTTCAGATATTATGAGCATTTATAAGATAGTTTTTGTATTTTATAACCTTTGCTGTAAATTATAAATTTAAAAATGGAGAAAACAATAAATCATGACAACATTTTTTCAAACAAATTATTTTATTTGATTTTGCAAACAATTTATTTGTATTCTCCTCAATTCCTTTTGAAACTGCATTCAACTTTGCTATTCAAAGTAAGTGTTTAAAGATTTGTTTTTAAAATTTTATTCAAAATGACATTTGGAACAAACTAGGGAAAAGAATTTTTCTCAAATTAGAGATCACAATTAAAGATTAATAAAAGCATAAAGGATATTTTTCAACCTCTTTCATGAAAATAATAATTCTGTAAAACTGGATGCAAATCTAAATTAATAATTTGTAGTAATTATTGGAAGCATAAATGGGTTTTTAGTTTTTAAGCATACTTATGCACATAAACAATGTTAAGAATTATGATACTATGAAGGATATACTTAGAAATGAATTTTTCATATATAAATAAAATTGTAAAAAAATCTTAAATTTTTTTATTTAAAAAAATTTTCATGTATTGAAAAAGAGCTTACATATAATCAAGCACATGTAACATTTTAAATGATCTATACTAATTACAAAAGTTATGCCATAGTTTTTTTTAAGATATTTATATTAGCAGCAAATGGAATTTGAGGAATCCATAGTGGGAGATATTTAAAGGAAGCACAGACTGGGCTTAGCTTATATTTCACTCTATGGGCATTTTTTAATATCAGAGCTAATTAGAGTAGGACCAACAGTTTAAAACAGATTCCCAACTACTACACACTTTCATGTGCAAAGTGAGAAAAGAAAACATACACTGATCAAAGAACAGAATATTAACCATTCAGATGCCAACTCGGAGAAGAAACATTGGGGATTTTACTTAAAAGGGTTTGTATAGAAAAATCCTTCCCCAGTCATTGTTCAATAGATATTGACAAATTGTGAAATAAAATACATGTTTTTATTATACTTTAATATTACAGTGTAATGCATAAATGAATGATATATGATGCCTGGTCATGTTCTTCTACCCTCCTAGCACCAATCATATAACACTAATGTATTATAAGAATCAGTTTTTAAGTAATGCCATATTGATTTGGGATGACCGATAAATTGATGGATTAATGAATGGAATAAAGAATTAAGTTACCATAAATCTCAATTCACTTAATACCACTTTTTATTGAGAGGAATTTGATAAATTTTAACTCATTTTTGAAAGTAGTTTTTATATTTGAAGTATGAATAGTAAAATCTGTTAAGGAAAATATTATAAATGATACTCACTAAACTAGTAATAGTTTTCTGCAGTAGCCATACACAGAAAACTTTAAAAAGGAAAATTTCATTTTAAGATAATTTAAGTAAAATGTAATTCAATGTTTCTGAGTAACATTTCATAAATGTTAAAACAAGCTTAACATTTATCTTGCTCAGGAATTCAAATACATGCCACAATAGCATTTCAAATATATTTTAGAGAATGCAAATTTAGCATCTGCTCAAAATGATAACATGTATAGAAATGGCAAGTAACAAAAGTTATTTAAAAGAAAAATGGGAAAGTTTTAATGCATTTTCAATCAAAAGTATACTTGACAACATCTACAACTTTAAAATTTGATTTTTTTCTCTTAAGATGTGCACAAAATTGTTTTAAATATACAATTAAAATTTTTAATTAGGAATGAACTTTGTTATATTTCGACATTAACATATTATTGCTGAAATTTAGAAAACAATTTTCAATTCATTTTAAGAAATATACTTTAACAAAATGAAACTTTAATAACAAATGACAGATGCCAATTGATTGCATTTCCACATCAAAGACACTTACATATTTTTAAAAGTATATATTTACTTTAGATAATGTTTATCAATCTTAAGTAACCTAATAATTCTAGATTAGCTATATAATTGAATGAACCAAGCTTAAAAATGAATTAAACTGTAAATTTTAAAATTAATGCTTTTGTAACAGGAGATAAAATTGCATGTATCACTGAGCCTGTCAGTGTTTCTCACGAGTGTCGGGAGGTTTTTGGCCATTAAACTTAAACCTATGACATTACATAAATATGAACACATTGTTTAATAATTCTTTACAGAGTATATAAATAATATCTTTTATTTTTTATTCACACAAGAGAGAAAACAGTTTTATGTTTAAAAGCATTATATAATTAACTATTAAAAATAAACATGTACTCTAAACCCAAATACCCATACCCAGCCAAAATGAAACTCCCTTAATTTCTATGAGTAAATACTACCAGCTCAATTATAGAGTTATCATAAAGTAAGTTTTCAAGAAATATTTCTGTCTCTTTTCATTTATATAAGCAAAAACCATGTACATGTGAGTTACGTTTTATTTCAAGAGGGTCAAATCTACATATATCTTCAACTCTATGTACATGTTTTAGAAGAACTTAACAATTATCGAAAAATTGTATACAGTACAGCCAAATTGTACATATTGATTGATATGCATGTTTCCTTGCCCATCACAAATAAATGTACTAAGCATCTCACTATTTTCCTTAAAAAGACTAGTTATTACTTAAAATAGAATAGGAAACTTCTTAACTCCTTACATGCCAAAGAAAACTTACGAGATTTGCTCCACAGTGCCACTGGTTTTCACAGAGACGCGCACAGTTATCAGTGGAAAAGAAGAGGCATGCTTTCTATTCTAATTGTTTACTTTCACAAAACAAAAAAGAAAAAACAACGAAAACACAAAATTTAAAGTTAAAGAAAATTAAAGAGTATAATGGAAAAAAATGTTACAACTTATCTGTAGTGTGATATATTTTGAAACACGGCTATACACATAAGTCGACATCACATTTAGTGCATTGGTATCGGGATTCACATTGAATTTTTTCTTGCAATTTCTGGTTTTACTTTTATACCTTGTAAAATCTTTATAGCTAAAAAAACATATTTCACCTGAATCTGTTGGATGCCACAACTATGTTCTTGATTTCTCTTTAGTAGGATTTTTCTTGAAATATTGGTCTGCAAAACGGTTAGTTTCAGTAACAATATGGAGTATCAGCTCATCAAAAAATAATTCAAAAAAGAGAAGTGGGTTTGAAACATCAGTTATATTTTTCTGTATTCCTGGCTGTCCAGAAAATGGAAAGCGTGGGGTAGCACAGGTAAATTTTTTTTTCTAATCGTGTCCAATGTCAATCGCAATCGGAATCTTCTTCATCGGATTTAATGTTATATTCCGATGTTTCTGATCCTGAAGATGAAGGAAAATAGTCATTCAGCTCATTGTCCTCACTGTCAGACATATTCGACAAATAATAAAAAGATTTTATAACACACTCTAACGAAAATGCAATCGAAAGAATAAAAAAGTTACAGATTACTTGAAAAGAAGAACAAATATAGCTGCAATGCATGGATAAAAAACAGCTTTCTCTGTTCCAAGAAATATCCCTCTCTCTCCAAATTACCCCTTTTATGAAAGAGGCAAGTCTATCGTAAACAATGTCAAGGACATTCTATTGTATTCCAAAGCCATGGGTCTAGCTTTACTGATAGCAGAGCATTACAAAGAAGCGTACTTCGGAAAGTCGTATATATATGCCAGGGACAGTCAACACATCGGCTTAGCATGGCCTGTATATGCCTGTGGCAGGGAAGGGTTGGTTTGTTTGTCGCTCAACGGTCATTTTTTGCACACGAGGGCTAATTAGACCGGGACTTAGGGTTTAAAGTAGATTCTGAAGCACTACAAACATCCATGCCCAAGGTGGGATTCGAACCCACGAACTGTTGAACCGAAGGCAAGAGCGCTAATCATTCGGCTGCCAGCTCGGCGCGGCAGGCAAGGGATTAAATATTATAGTTAACATTAATGGTATTGAATCATTTAAAAAAAATGATCGCTACCTTTTTTCATTATTTCAGATTTTTCAATTATATAATAAATTTAAAGTAAATATATACATTTCCCAAGAAACAATTTTAATAGACAGTAAAATTCTTAAACAATGATAATCAGTGTTTGAAACAATGCTCGTTAATGTGGAATGTTAATCAATAATTGATACACTTAATTAAAAAGTATAATTTAAAGGAAACAAGGAAAATTATTCCACATGTATACTAAATTAAATTACATTCATCAAAATTTTCAGAAACAAAGTACTTATCGGAAAATGAAAAGTCAAATCAACAAGTGTACCTGTTAATGTAGTATTACAATTAACAATTGCATTACAAAATAATAATATAAAAGTAATTGAACACTATATTAAAATCCAGATATAAAATTAATTAGCTCAACATAATTGTCAAATGAAAATAAAGCTTGTTTCATTTGACAATTATGTTGAGTAAAGTAATTGAACACTATATTAAAATCCAGATATAAAATTAATTAGCTCAACATAATTGTCAAATGAAAATAAAGCTTGTTTTGTAGTTACTAAACATTTTCTTAAAAAACATATTGACATAAATTTAGCAATAACTGTGTACTTATAAATTTTAAGAAAATTTAAACTGACAATTTACTTATATGAAAAATGTTTGTCTTACAAAATTTATAGTAAAATATAACTAATCATAAAAAAACTTAATATATAGCTTACAGTATTAAAATTTTATGTAAAAATAATGCAATATGTAATACATTTTGAAAGATGTGAAAATGTTCTTACATATTTTTAAAATAAATTATTAAATGCTAAATTGGAAAAATAAATCACTAAAAAATTTAATTCTTAATACTTGCACATTAAAGAAAACAAATTAATATCAAATATCAATGAAATACTCATATGAATAATTTTATAAAGTAAAAAGTTAAAATTTTAACCAGTAAGAGTGGCCTGATGCAAGCCTATACGAGTAAGAGGACAATCCTTGAAAAAATCCCATGGACCGCCTTTACGTTTAGGAACAGATAAAGGCATATTTAAATTCTTTCTGATATAATTATCTGAAATAAAAAAGTAATTTAAAAACAATCACAGAAAAATTTGTAAAGAAAACTAACAAGAAAAAATTAGTTTTAAATAAATAATGTAACTTACTGTACAAGTCAATAAATTACACTTAAATAAAACATTTCATTAATTAAAAATCATAATTAACTTTATTAAAACATTCAGCCTTATCGTAAACTTATGATCTCATTTTGACAAAAAATGCTAAAGCAGTACTAGATGCTACAGTTTAAAGTAAATTCTGAACTATAAGAAATATCTACTCTCAAAGGAGAAGACCAACATACCTGTCAGAATGGAAACATTATATACATTAAATATCAGGGAAAATTAAAACTTTTTATATTTATAAATCCTAGGTGAGCCAAAAGTTCATTAAAATTTTAAAAATGTGTAAAAAAGGAAGGAATGATAAAGATGCAAATTTTATAAGAAAAGGTTAACAAACAAGTTAGCTTTTGTTTGAAATATCTAAGAAAATCCAATCCTTCACTTCATCTTTCCTT
Organism: Latrodectus hesperus; assembly: GCA_037975125.1. Classification (NCBI taxonomy): domain Eukaryota; kingdom Metazoa; phylum Arthropoda; class Arachnida; order Araneae; family Theridiidae; genus Latrodectus; species Latrodectus hesperus. The sequence goes on from JAJQOW010000200.1 coordinate 29,096, forward strand.
GTTTAGAAGAGTCATGTCCAAAATCTGGCTGGAAAATGAGCATGGTGATCAGTGAAGATTATTTTTTTCTAAATTTATTAAAGTCATCCTTCCATTAAATTAAAATAACATTGTATTAGTAATCAGCTTTATGCAGTATGGTACACTACCACACTATGCCAATAATCTAGTGAAATGATTACTGTTGCCATCTTTTAGACAAAAAAGCTAATGCAAGAGCAATCAGTCAAGGTTTCAAGGTTATATGGCCTATACAATTACCACTGCTCAAACTAGTAAATTTCTGGGTGTGAGGTTATTTAAAAGCACTTGCATGACATGCATCCTCTTCAACAATGTAGCTGGACTCAAACATTCTATTAGTCATGAAGTTCCTGCAATTTATTCAAGCATATTGCACACTGCTGTAACTGATTCATCACCTTACTGTCATAAAGTGTTATTGCACCAGCATACTTTGTTATATCTAGCCTTGATATCAAACTGCTCTGGCAGTCATATTGAACATTTGTTACTGCCCAAATAAACGAATGGATATATTGTTGTCATATTTTAAAGTATCAGCAATCCCTTCAGGTTATTTTAAATAAACTTTGTATCTCTACTTCTAAATAAAATTTGATTACTTTAGAAACCTCTTCTTACAAATTATACATCTTTAAAAATGTGTAAAAAATTAAAAGAATAATGATGAAGTTTCAATGAACTTTTGGTTTGTTTATCTGATACTTTTTAAAGCTTTATGGATAATTTTTGTTTATTCTATTTTATACAACTTATATTAATGATCAAACAGCTTCAGCCAGAATAAATCCTTTTATAACTTAAAATTTTGTTGATGAAAGGAGGAACAGAATGAGTTTAAACTACTAAGAAAGATCTATAGTAAAACATAGAAGTTGAACCTACTAACTATTGATTGATTTGCTAGTTATTCAATAATTATTTTTTTCATATGAAGACTAATTAGGCCAAGACCTACAGTTCAAAGTCGACTAGCTATTAAAATGGAGACCAGAACACTGAAAATTTACTTGTCAGCTTGGTGATTTAAGTAAAAGATTTTTTAGAGAGATTGCTTTATTTCAAAATGATAGAAAATTATTCAGCTTAGAAATAGAAAAATAATTTTAAGCAAATACCCAATGACACACAGAATTGAATATAACTATCCATATCATTCTTCAAAACATTATCTTTTCATAGTTTAACAATGAAAGTTTATTACATGTACAATGCTGAATAAACCATGACTAATAGGACAGAAATGGCTTATGTAGCGGTCAACAATAGAATAGCAATAAAATTTTTAACATACTTTTAATTTCTCACAAAATTTATTTGCTCTTTTAAATCAAATTAATAGTTAAAATATCATTCATTATGTACATAAATAAAGAATAATGAAAAAATTCAAATAAATACTAAAAATTAAGTAATTATAGTTTTTTTGTGTGTAGTATAAAATAATGGTAAGAAATAAGTATTTTCGTGGAACGATTTTCCCTCTATATTTTTTCAATTGTAAAAACTTTTTTCTGTAATAGATAATCTCAAATGCTATAATAATATTTTTTCTAGTATTTTTTTATAGACTATAGTAAAAAATATTTATGTAAATCACATTTATTCTTATCTAATCAAAGCATAATTATTTAAATATGAATAAAAATTACTATTATATGTTTATTTCATTATTAAATATTCATAAAGCAGTTTGCAGTTAAAGAAATCACTTCTAGATTAAAAAAATTAATAAAGTATTACGTTAAGTAAAAGGTGATTATCTAATGAAGTTTCAACATGAAAACATTTTCTGCTATTTAAATGTTGTAAAAAAATTATGTATTTAAAAGAAAATCAATGATTTTCCTTTAAATACATAATTTTCTTTTTTATCTAGGTTCTTTCTTCTCTTCTATCTCTAGGATCTTTTTTATATAGGTTTATCTAGGTTTTATCTAGGTTCCCTATCAATATGTCACTTGCACAAACAAGAAATGTTTGTGCAAGTGACATATTGATAGGGAACCTAGATAAAACAAGGTCAATATTTACATGGGAGATAGGATTTATTGAAAGGCTGTGAATTCAAATCTAGACTTAATTGAGGATCCATTATATTCACTAAAGGTGGCTGGGACAAGCTAAATAGCTCATGGTTGCCATGTTCCCAAACAAAATGATTCCTCAAGGTAGTATATTAAGTATTCTGCATGGTCTCTCCATCTAATGACAAAGACTTCCACCCAGTTGCACCCACTTAAGTCTAACTCAAGACTTAAGTACAGGAATGCATGCTGGTGCAACAACAGCACAACTAGGATTTCTATCTCTAATATTTTCTAACAATTCAAACCTTTTTCTATTCTACACTGTGACATAATTCAAACACTTCATAAATCAGTAATGGTCCTAACTACTAAAAAAATCAAAGCAGTCCATAACACTTCATTTTACAAATAAAATTTTTTTCCCTAGTTTTAGTAGATTAGAACAATTTTTGCTTCAGATCATGTTTTAGGGAAGTGTCTAAATCTCCTTTGTAACATACACTGTAAAATTCTAAATTTTATCATTATTTGTCATCATCCAGGTAACTTTTATACACAAGGCCTAATTTGATTCTAAAATTGAGTTTAAAAACTCTGAACTATAGATAGCATCCATGCCATATGTAATTTAAGAACTGTTCATTTAAAGATCAGAACCAAGAAGATCCGTTTGGTGTATATTTATAAAAAAAAATAATAAAAATAAAAAAACTTAAGAAATTTTAATGATATCTTTTAATTAATGTAAATGTTAATCACATAGAAAGAATAAAAATCCTGCAGAGTAATTTTTGATGCAAATATCTTCAAATTATCTTAATCAAATGAATAATTCTGATGATTATTTGAATTAAAAATAATAGTTTTATACAACCATTTCATTATTTTATTAAATTGCATATTTCAGTTAGTAAATTAGAAGCAAATTCTTTTAAAAAAGTGTTTTTTCCATTATATTTTATACTAGAACCTAATCACCTGAAGCGATACTCAGTTTAGCTTAGCTTTTGATATAGCACTATTTATGAAAATTTCAAGTACATATTTAAAAACAAAGAAAAGTGCATATGGTGCAAATACTTAAAAGTTTACACATCCCACAGTTGAATCATCAATTAACTTTTGTGTAGCTTAATAAAAAAATCATTGTAATTTAAGAATTTTTAATGATAAAAAACGATTATAATTTAAATATTATTATAATAAAAAATCATTATAATTTAGATATTTTTTGGAAATTTTCAATATATGACTATTTTTTAGATTTCTCTTTAAGTCAGATATGTGGGTAATAAAACTGATATCATAAAGGAATATTAAATAATTTGTTAAAACTAAAAGACAACTAGATTTCATTTTTAATAAATAAATTAATCCTTAAAAGTAATTAATTTGGTCTACTGTATACAAATGAAGTTTAAATAAATTGCTTAATTTTAATGTTTCCATAATCTTGTTTATTTATTGACAAGACAACCATTTTCCCACATTATTGTCCAAAGATTTTTGTTTTACTTATAAAATAAGATTTAGTTTCTTTGTCAGGAGGTACAGGTTAATTTGATCCTATTTCCAGTTTTTCTATTCAGAATGGAAAACTTCTCACTCTATATTTTACTGTTTAAAATGTATCAGATCCTTTCCTGCTTTGTTCTATCACATAGAACTCATTGAAAGATCCAAATCTTTACTCAGTAAACAAATTTAATGATAAAATAACATGTTTGATAATTATTTATAATTTTTAAACAGCTTCATTTGATTACTATACTAGTTAATACAATGTCTAGTTACAAAATAAAGTAAAATTTGTGCGAAATACATAGAAACTACAGAGAATAGAAAGTTATAAGTCTATTTTGAAATTTAAATAATAATTAAATAGTAAGTAAGACCAGAATTCCTATGGGTAATAAATAAATATCAAGTTTATAATAATAAATACTATCATTATCGAGCGAATAATAGTCAGCAAAATTAAACGAACATTCGGATAAAAATAGTGACAATTTATAATGTATAAATATTGCAAACTGTATACAATACCTTGTTTATCAAAACTTGTTGGTATCCACGAACCAAAACAAAAGTCAACTCTTTCAGCATGTCTCATTATAAACAATTTTCGAAGAGACGCCATGCCATCCATTTAATATGTAGACACTATATTTGCGTGCATAAAAAAAAATAATAATAAGAGATTCTTCAAACCAGCAACCTTGAAACTCAGTTGATATCCGTCTGCTAAATCTTCACCAGTATTGCCAATTCAATTTTATAAAATGAAATATACACATAAATATTATTTTTTTTATTATTTTTTTTACGTAATTTAAAGTAAAATTTTTCTTCTCGAAAAAATGACGCAGAAAAATTTTAAAATCTGGTAAAATTTTGATTAGTTTACCGATATGAATTATTAGTAACTATATATAATAATCACAACAGTATCTTTATATTGTCATAAATATCTTTTTTTTAAATTTTTATCTTTATATTATCATAAATATTCATGTGCATCATAATTAAGTGTGAATGAAGCAACAAATATTTTAAGATACAAATATTTTACAACAAATATTTTATACAGCAGCAAAAATTCTGTAATACTTTTGAATTGAAATTTTATGAAATATCATTTAATACTGAAATTGATTCCAATTAACATTAAACAAGATCTATTGTATAAGTTAATTGAAAATATTTCTCTAATAATAGATAAATAAAAATTAGTATTTTTGTGAGCTAAAAGTAAGATAAAATTTGTCTTTTAAAAAAGAATTATTTTACAAGTGACATAGATTTGCATGTATTATTTCCATAATTATTGGGTTGGTAAATAAGTAATTGCGAATTTGTTTTTTAGAAAATCAAAGATAATTTTTTCATGGAGCTAAATAACTTTATTCTGTAATGTATTGCCCATTTTGATCAATGACCTTTTGTCATCTTTCAGACAGCATCATAATCCCAAGTTCATAAAACTTCTGGTTTTTATTAGCTAAAAAACTGAATCACGTACGATTTGACATCATCATCATTATTGAAATTTTTACCATTCAAACATGCAAACATCCCAACCAAGCTCCAATAATTTTTGCCGAGTAACCAAAGATGTGTGTGGCCTTGCATTGTCATGATGGAATATAACACCTTTTCGATTTATCAATTCGGGCCGCTTTTCCCCAACTGCATTGTTTAATTTAGTTGTTCAGTGTAGACATCAGAATTGATCGTTCGGTTGGGTGGTAAGAGTTCAAAGTAGACAATTCCTTTGTAATCCTATCAAACTGATAACAAAACCTTCTTTTGATGAATATCAGCTTTTGATGTTGTTTGAGTTGGTTTACTTTGCCTGCACCACGATCATTTCTTCTTCTTCTTCTTCTTAGAATTGGGTTTGTATGTCATTGGGCACCTCTGCTTTTATCAGCATTTTGTACCATTAACTCCAAACCCAATGTTTCCTAGTTCCAGTTGCTCGGGTCACCCACTTTATTAATAAAGTCCGATAACCCTTTAATGGAGTCTAGGTGTAACTCTCTAGTATGGATGATGCCTAAAGAGGTTAATCTAGGGAGGGCAAGAGCCTCGCATTCATAAATGATATGCTCTGCCGTTTCCTCTTGCGTATGACATTTCCAGCAGATAGGGTCTTGCTGAAACAATCCCATCTGGTCAGAGAGTCAGTCATACTAGGGATAGCTTCCTGACTTTCACCAGAAGATGGTTTATAGGTCATTTCTACCTCAAGTGAAGGATTCATTACTGCCCCTTTACAAGACTGCCTCTGAGTTCCCTTGTCTTTTTCAGCAAGGTCTACTTCAGAGGCATCACCTGCAGATGCAGAAAGGTTTGTTATTTCTTGTGTCTTTTCAGCCACAAGATAACAATTTATAAGCTCAGGTAATATAAGTCCACCCAGCATTGCCTGAGATACTGGGCAAGGCAAATTACTCTAGAAGTTTGCCAGGCAACTAGAGGCTCCGTTAAGACACCAATACCGCGGTGCCAATTAGCCCTAGGCACGGATCGCATAACACCAGGGTTTACGGGAGCTGGTTCGCGGCCTCTGATTCTATATTCAAGGCTATCCTGTCATTCCTACAGGACGTTCGGTTATCCACCACATACCGATGCGCCTGGTAGCTGCTCAGGCCCCAGGACCACGATCATTTCCTCTTGATATTGTTGTAAACAATCCATTTTTCATCGTCAGTTATCAGTCGTTTTAAAGATGGATCATTTTCATTACGTTTCTTTAGCAAATCGCAGCTGTTAATGCGTTGCGTTAAATGCGTTTCTTTCACTTCGTGAGGAACCCATGTATCGAGTTTTTGAACATATCCAAGTTGTTTTAAGTGATTTTCAATGCATGTATGTGATACCTGAAGTTTCTCTGAAATCTTCCGCGTTGTACTGTGACGATCTGAATCGATAATTGCTTTGATTAGGTCGTCATCAACTTCAACTGGACGACTACTGGACGTTTCAACTGGACGTTTTTCAACTTTGAGTGAAAAATCACCAGAACGAAATTTGGCAAACCAATTTTGACACTGCCGTTCTTTTAAGGCTTCGTCACCATAAACAGCACATAATTTTTTATGAGATTGCGATGCGTTTTTCCCTTTGCGGAAATACAAAAGCAAAATATGACGAAAATGATCCTTTTCATTTTCCATTTTTCAACGAACGCCAAACGAAAACTACGCAACCGATGAAAAAACGTTTTTTGCTGATTGACAGCTGAATTGCAAACTATCAAATAACAAAATGTGTTATACATTTGTACTACGTCTGCAAATCTAAAAATTCCACTGAAGCCATCTATAAGTGAAATCCGCAATTACTTAGTTGCCAACACAATACAATAATTTTTTTTCAATGGTAGCATATTTAACTGAATTTTGTATTGAAAACAAAAATGATAGGCAATGTAAAAACTAAAGACAATATTAATTTCCCCTTAAAGGCAGTTTTATTTAATTTATTACAGATGATTTCATTCACATTTATATCAAAATAGTTTAAATTAAATTTATTTTGAAAATATGTTTCAATAAGCTTTCTTTTTATTTGTTTATAAGAGTTAACGTATGTTTACACTTATTATATGATTTTTTTCTTATTTTTTGAGAATATCATAGAATTATGAAATTATAGTATTTTATTTGCGTTAATAGTTATTAATATATACTCATTTAGAAATTTCCTTAACCAAAAAAACCTGTAATTTGTGCATCTAAAACTATTGAAAATATTTTGTGCATTTAAGACATTCATGAAATTTTATTAATTACTGAATCTGATTCCAATTAACAATTAATATTAAATGTTTGTTGTGCAAAATTATTAAACTTAATTCATATTTCATTTCACTGATAAACTCAATTATGCTTCCTTTTATGTTACACCCAATCACATTTTCTCCTGACTTCAATGGCTCCGCCTATAATTCATTGTCACTTAGCACATATGACGATCCGTTTCGTTAGCACGGTCATTATGCTTTGACAGTAAGCGCTGAGATTTGGTGATGAAATGAGGCTTTTGGCGGAGCAAACGTGAATACCCAGATATCCCCAGTTTAAAACTTGAGCGATTTAAATTTAAAACAAACATCCTATCTCAAAAAAGAGAATTTGAAAGCCATTGTACTGCTTTAACCTCAACGGATATTTTCTAGTATGTGAATACTTCAAGAAATCAATTAGAAAGTTGTTAAACTTTTTAACATACAATTTTTACAAAAATATTTTATTGAATTGGAATTATTCAACTAATTGACATGCCTTTTGAAGAAATTTTCCTTAAAACTAATAGGCATTTAGATATAATATCGAAAACTTTTTAAGAAGCCTCGGGGTCTATGTCATTTGCAGAAATTTAAGACGTTGCTTACTTTTATATGCAAGAAAATAATGGCATAATGATTTAAAAATTAATGTACTGTACATCTTTTTATTAATAAAATCAATTAACTTATAATTAACATTTATTTTTTGAATCAATAAGTCGATTGGAACTTAAAATATATTTCGTATTATTTTAAAACTTAAGTACTATTTTATTATACTATAGTATAATAATCGTCTTTACTGAAAAGAAAGAAAATCGTAATTACTGTCATTGAGTTAGTATGTGCACCAGTATCTTGATCTTTAAATATCAGACTGTGGTTCACTTTCAAATGCTGTAATCCTACGTTTTGTAAGCAGTCGTAAGAACTTCCAACAATCTGATAATATTGTACCGAGCTTCACGGGTTCGTGTCGATTGAGAGTTGAATAAAGCAACCACTTAATGAACACAAGACTTTTATTCGTAAGAACTTCACTAAATAAACGAAATTCCCGCTGTAACAGTCACAATTATACAGCTACAATTCGTCAGATATAATAAGAAACAGCTTCCAATCACAGGTCTCAAATACCTCAGACAGAGAACAACTAGCAGTCACAACTAATCGTCTTCACTCACTGACTGTCTTCACAAAACTGACTCTTCCAGGTCGGGCTGCGGTATTTATACCTGACTTGGCGGAGAAATCGACCAATTTCGCCAAGGTTCTGGAAGCTTCTAGGCTATCTCGAAAAATATTGGTCCTAGAGCTTAGGTGATGGATGTTTCCAGAAGTATCGATTTCTCGCCAAGTCGCCAAGAATCTCGCCAACCGTCGCCAAGAATCTCGCCAACTGTCGCCAAGTCGCCAAATTAATAGGAAATCAGCTTTTAAACTATAACACGTCTAAATACCGCAATTTTTGCCCAAAATGTGAGAATTTTCGATCTGTCTGAGATATTTTAAGACAAATATAATCATTATTTATAAATTTGTAACATTGCCCTCCTCTCAAGGACTGCACGTCCCGGGCAGTACAATCCCCTGATAGGAGGCCAAATTTAATGTAAGAGAATTTACATTTCAAGAGGATACAGAGCACATTACATACACAAGCAACTAAAAATACAAGAAAATAGAAAAGATTAAAATTATCTATACTATTTACAAAGAGACCATGGTCTACTAATTTTTACTCTACATTACGATAAGGAGCTAATCTATCATAATGTACTACCTTTGGTTTTGAAGAAGATGATTTCCTTATACGAACCACGACGTCGTTCAGTCTTTTTAGGACTGTGTAGGGACCTTCCCAGTTGGCTTGCAACTTTGGAGAAAGTCCTTTACGTCGAATCGGGTTCCACAACCAAACTTTGTCACCTTCTTGAAATTCATGTCCTGTCGCTCTTGTGTCATACCTTGTCTTCATTCTTTCGGTCGTCAGGTTGATTCGGTCTCGAGCGAAGTTATGGACATCTTCAAGACGTGCCTGAAGGTCTCGAAGGTATTCCTCTGGCGATGAAGATGTATCCGGTGGACGACCAAACTGAAGATCACAAGGGAGACGAAGTTCGCGACCAAAGAGCATCTGTGAAGGAGTATATCCGGTAGTCTCATGGACAGCACTGCGATATGCAAGCAGAAACAGCGGTAACTTCAAATCCCAATCTTGCTGATTTCTGGAAACCATAAGTGAGAGATTATTCAAGATGGTTCTGTTAAATCTCTCTACCATGCCGTCCGATTGTGGGTGTAGTGGCGTGGTCTGCGTCTTGTCTATTCCGAGAATTTGACACATTCCTTTAAACACAACAGAGGTGAAATTTGTCCCTTGATCAGAATGGATTTGTAAGGGTGTGCCGAATCTGGAAACCCATTGATGCACTAGAACCTCGGCTACTGTAATCGCCTCTTGATCGGGGATTGCAAACGCTTCAGGCCACTTAGTAAAGTAGTCCATGACAACTAGTATGTATTTGTTGCCATTTGAAGATCGTGGTAAAGGACCCAAAATGTCTAATGCTATTCGCTCAAAAGGTGCTCCTACGTTGTACCGCTGCAACCTTCCTCGGCTACGTTTCTTTGGTCCCTTACGTGCCGCACAGTCATCACAAGATTGACACCATTTCTCTACATCTTGTCTAGTTTTGCTCCAATAGAAGCGTTCTCGAACCTTCTGTAGAGTTTTCATTACTCCAAAGTGGCCTCCAGTTGAACTACTATGCAATTCTTTCAAAACATCTGAAATTCTTGATTTTGGAAGAACAAGCTGCCATTTGAAATTACGTCCATCATCGGACTCCCATTTCCTGTATAAGACACCATTTCTTATATGGAGTGAGTCCCAAAGAGCCCAATATTGCTTAGTAGCAGGACTGTAGGTGGAGATATCCTGCCAACTTGGTTTCATACTGGAAGATTCTTTTAATTCTAAAATTGGATTTATATCTGGGTCTTCTTTTTGGGCTTCTCTAAGTCCTTTATCACTCCATGGGTCTGGTTTCGGTGGAGGTGAAACAGTAACTTGGCGTACCGAAGGATTTGACTAACTGATAGTTCTTCTCTACTCTCGAACAATATCGGCAGCTTTCATTGCACGGTTTCCTTGATAGTGCATCAGCATTTCCATGAAGAGTTCCTTTGCGATGACGTATTTCAAAGTCAAACTCCTGGAGTCGTTGAATCCATCTGGCTACCTGTCCTTCCGGATTTTTAAAATTTAAAAGCCAGGTTAAGGATGCGTGATCTGTCCGGAGCAAGAACTTTCTTCCATAGAGATAATGGTGGAAATGTTCTATGGCTTTAACGATTGCCAGCAATTCCTTCCTGGTTGTACAGTAATTCCGCTCTGGTTTCGATAGACATTTACTCCAATAAGCAATGACATATTCTTTATCATCAATTTCTTGCGACAAAACAGCTCCGATATTTTCGTTGCTGGCATCCGTATCTAAAATGAATAATTTTCCGGGCTGGGGATATGCAAGAACGGGCGAAGATGTCAACGCCTCCTTCAGTTGTTTAAAAGCTTTCTCACATTCATCTGTCCATAGAAATCTCTGTTTAACTTCTGTCAACTTGTGAAGGGGTCTGGCAATACTTGAAAAACCCTTAACAAATTTCCTGTAATACGTGCATAGTCCAAGAAAACTTCTTAATTGGTGGACATCTTTTGGACGACTCCATTCCTTAACTGCAGAGATCTTTTCAGGATCTGTTCTTACACCTTCAGCAGAGATAATGTGTCCCAGATAGCTTACTTCACGTCGGAATAAATTACATTTGCAAGGATTCAGCTTCAGGTTGGCCATTTTTAATTTTTCCAGCACCTTTCGGATGTTTCTTAAATGGTCTTCGAATGTGCACCCTACAATAATGATATCGTCCAAATATACCAAACACGCTTCGTAGGAAAGTCCTCGTAATACTGTCTCCATCAGGCGCTCAAACGTTGCAGGTGCATTGCAAAGCCCAAACGGCATAACCTTGAACTGCCAAAGTCCTTGTCCTGTGGTGAATGCAGTCTTTTCTCGATCCTCAGGATGTATCTCTACTTGCCAATAACCACTCTTGAGATCCAAAGTCGAAAACCATTGTTTTCCGGATAAAGCATCAAGTGTATCGTCAATCCTAGGAAGAGGGTAACTATCTTTTTTAGTGATGTTGTTTAACCGACGATAGTCAACGCAGAATCGGGTAGAACCATCTTTCTTCCGAACTAAAACAATAGGCGAAGCCCAAGGACTCTCTGATGGCTCAATAATGTCATTCTGCTGCATTTCCATCAGAAGATTATCCACCTCTTCCTGCTTAGCGAATGGCAATCTTCTCGGATGTTGTTTAATGGGTGGATGATTTCCTGTATTGATTCGGTGCTGCGTCAATTTGGTTCGCCCAACATCATCTGATTTCTTGGAAAAGAGATCTCCGAATTCTAATAATAGATTTCTTGCAGCATTCCTTTGTTTATCATCTAACTCTGCATTCTGAAGGAGTTCATTAATTAGAATGTCAGGAGGCTCAGATAGTGTGGTTTGACAATTTCGGTTAATACAGGTCACTGGAGTGCAAGTCGCCAGCACTTCTCCTTCTTTTATTAGTTTTACCTTATTGCTTAGATTAGCAACTCTTACCGGGATTACATTTCGTGAAAGGTCGACGAGGGAAGAAGCCACTAGTACTCCTTTAACGCTATTGTCGGAATCTGGATATTCAGTCAATCCATAATGAAAATTATTATCTTCTGAAAGAGCTCCGGAAACTATTGTCTCAGTTCTTGGTGGTAATGTTATTTCACTCTTTGCAGTTATATGATGGACTGTTTTAATATCTGAATATTTCGTCTTAAAAATCGCTATGTCTTCAGAACATGAATGTAGTTCATTATTTTTAAAATCTAACTTGAAATTGTTTTCTTTGAGGAAATCCAATCCGAGAATAAATTCGTCATTTATATCAGCGACATATGCCATATGATGGTACACGGCATTACCAAATGCAATATTTAGATTGACTTTTCCATGCACTTTAATCTTATCACCTGTCACAGTTTGGAGGGTAATGCAGAGCGGCGTCCAGATGAGTTTCTCACCAAGTTTGCGAGCCAAATCTGTCCTATTGATAGTTACGTTGGCTCCAGTATCGATTATCATTCTGCAGGGAACTTCGTTGACATGTCCCATAACGAAAAGTCCGTTGTCGCCGCCACTTACGGAAGAAATGTGAAACAATTTGAAATGGGGCTTCTGACTCTCTGGACATCTCCGTCCCGCGAGATGGCCACATATTAGTTTCCCTGTTGTGGTGGAAGATCATTTCCACCATCTTTTCGTTTCGGGCAGTCTCTACGGACGTGTCCGACTGCACCGCAAGTCCAACATTGAATCTTCATGTTTCTGCCACCTTTACTCAATTCTAAGCTACGGACTTTTCGCCGTAGATCTTCAATTTGCTTTCTTAAATTACAGTCCGTATCAGTAGCAGAGACGGCTCTGATTGAGTGCCGGTCTTTACGCGCGGCCTGCTGGGCAGCCTCTATCTTATGTGCGTATACTAGGGCAGATCCGATATCTTTGACATCGGCGAGTCTAAGTGTTTTCTGTATCTCCAGATCCCGCACACTATCGATGAAGTGATTGAGAGCCAGATCTTGACATGTGTCAGCTGGGCAGTCCGAAAATGCTAGATGGGAAAGTCGCTGAATATCGGCAGCCAATTCTTGCAGACTTTCACCCGCTTTTTGATAGCGGGACTTTAACTGTAGTCTGCTATATTCTTTAGTGCACTTATCTCCAAACCGCAGCTCAAGCGCACTCGATAGGGCTTGGAAATCGTGCCTCTGCTCCTCCGGAAGCGTCTCGAGGATGTCAGCCGCGTCTCCTCTTAAAGAAGCCGCCAGGTGAAAAGCTTGGGCTCGGGGATTCCATCCATTAGCTTCCGCTACCATCATAAACTGGGTCTTGTATACTTGCCAGGAGGATTTCCCATCAAATGTTGACAGTTTAATATTGGCTAGGGATGGCACAAATGCCACGTTGGGCTCCTCATGTCTGTTTGACATTTGCTTCTTCAAGCTTTCAATCTCCTTATTGATATTGTCTAATGCTTCTTCCACATTTTCTTCTATCGCCAGAACTTTAGTTTCTACTGAAGTTTCCTTATCCTCCATTGCATTCATCTTCTCCTGAATGATGTTGGAGAATTCTTCTTTAACACTTACAATGTCCTTCTTAAGCTCCTCCTGTCCAGATTTTATTTCTTTCATCATCTCGGTGTTAATCTCTTCTTGTCTAGCTTTCATCTCCTCTTGTCCAGCTTTCATCTCTTTCATCATCTCGGTTTTAATCTCTTCTTGTCCAGCTTTCATCTCTTCTTGTCTAGCTTTCATCTCCACTTGTCCAGCTTTCATCTCCTCCTGTCCAGCTTTCATCTCAGTCATCTGCTCCGCTAATTTTTCGAGAAGATTTTTCATTACATCCATATCCATTTTTCTGGTGACAAGCTGCATCAACTCTTCAATCCCGATTCTGACACCAGTTGTACCGAGCTTCACGGGTTCGTGTCGATTGAGAGTTGAATAAAGCAACCACTTAATGAACACAAGACTTTTATTCGTAAGAACTTCACTAAATAAACGAAATTCCCGCTGTAACAGTCACAATCTATACAGCTACAATTCGTCAGATACAATAAGAAACAGCTTCCAATCACAGGTCTCAAATACCTCAGACAGAGAACAACTAGCAGTCACAACTAATCGTCTTCACTCACTGACTGTCTTCACAAAACTGACTCTTCCAGGTCGGGCTGCGGTATTTATACCCGACTTGGCGGAGAAATCGACCAATTTCGCCAAGGTTCTGTAAGCTTCTAGGCTATCTCGAAAAATATTGGTCCTAGAGCTTAGGTGATGGATGTTTCCAGAAGTATCGATTTCTCGCCAAGTCGCCAAGAATCTCGCCAACTGTCCCCAAGTCGCCAAATTAATAGGAAATCTGCTTTTAAACTATAACACGTCTAAATACCGCAATTTTTGCCCAAAATGTGAGAATTTTCGATCTGACTGAGATATTTTAAGACAAATATAATCATTATTTATAAATTTGTAACAATATCAATGATTCCAGCAAAACCCATTCTTTTATTTCTTTCAGAAATTTCTCTTTTTTAAGTTTCTCTACAACACGAAAAAAGTATTTAATTCGTTTACCTTTCAAGTCCACCAAACACTCACCTGCCAATCGCAGACTTTCCTCTTCCATTTTTCATTTTTTCAAACTTGCTCTCATCCTCTTCAACAATTATATCTTTTTCACCAATCTTCACACTTTCATACCGTATTACAGTCATGAAAACCACTCGACAAAACATTTTTGTATTTATTTAACCAACAACAGTGATTTTGAGCTCTTTTACTTCATTCACTAAAAATTCATTCATGCATCTTTCAAATCAAAACCGCGTTAAATGCATGATATATTATCTAAAATATATCATGTATTTCAGAGAACGACCCACTTTAAACCAGTTTCCTTTCCTTATAAACGGCCTGCGCATCCACATCTTTACTTCTTGTTTGAGATATTATCCTTTCGCTTAAATAAACATCTTGGACATTCATACTATTCGGAAATTGAATTAGCTCTCACACACCATTCAATCATATATTTACCTCTGGCATTCAATAACGTAAAAAATTCTGCTGTGTATTCATTCCTGATACTAGACTATAGCTCAATATAAAATCATAAAGATATGAATTATATTAAAAAGAATGCAAGTGTTTTTACGTTTTAAAACCAAAGGATTACGTAAAATATAAATTGTATTAATTTTTATTCCAATCAATCACTTAGAACGAAAATCGCTTGCATTTTTAAAAATAAAATATTTCTTATATCCCTTAATTCTAATAAATGAATTAATTTTACGATATTTTCTCCATAAATATTAGAATACTATTACACTTTTTTTGTGATTTCCAAAGAATTACTTACTTTTTTACTTTAAATACCATTTAAATATATTTTGGTGGAAAAACTTTCATGTGCGGATTACTTTTAAAAATATTATGTGGTAGTGGTTGACATAGAATCGCAACTAATAAAAGTGCAGTTCGAAAATTGTCATACTAAGGACTAATGAATAATCACCTTAAATTTTTTGTATTAAAGAATCCAATTTGACGACGTAATCTAATGAATTTTCTTCGCATTCCTCTTTGGCTATGGGGTTGGTCCAATAAAATACAACCAGCAATTTGTTTACGATGTTTGATAACATGAAATCAACTTTCGTTTTCATAGCAACCCATTGTTTGCGATAGTTTTCCATTATAAATCCATATACCTAGAATTAAAATGTTCCACTTTTAGCCACATTACTTCATTTTTTCATCAAGTTAAAATAATCTGCCAGTTTTGTCATTAAAAATATTGAATACTGGTTCAATATTACTTACCGTTTCATTTCTTTAAACAATTTTCACTCCTCAAAGAAATCATAAAATATCGCTGTAGTAGTGTTCTTTACAGTTTTCAATTACCCATAAACGCTTATTCGGACGCCAATTTGCTTAAAGGTTCAAAGATTACTATGGACTTAATGTGAAAAACACTTTAACTGCAGATATTTGCAGAAATTCTATCCGAGAAGCAGTATATTTTCTAGGCACAAAAATTGTTTAATATTATCAGAATTGAGGTATAACTAGTACCACTTAAGCATGTTTATTCAAGATGTTTATATAGTGAAAAAGGACATTGTTATCCACAACACAAATCGTGCGTCTATACCACCCCTAAGTAAATGTTAGTCCAGAATTATGCCTAGATAAATCTTAGAGTTATGGCTCCAACTTGATATGAAAATTTGTTTTGGATTCATAAATGCTTTCATTATAAATATACAGTCCTACACCATTATAATAAAGTAGTTCATTATTACAGCTTTTGTAGTAATGGAACACGGACGTTTTCCATGGAAGACCATGTTATGTTAATGTTAGATTTTCAATGGAGTCTGAAAAATGAGTAATTTAATCATTTACTGTGTAAATGATCAATTACTTATTTTCTGTATCAGATTGACCAATGATGACAGTGTATTACAGTCAGATGTCTCAAGCCAGTCACACGTGAGTGAAAAACACCTGACAGGCTGGCGAGCATATTGTGCATGGTGGGCCAACTGTTATTACTCAATTTGTCACGGAGTACCTGTGGTAGAAACCAAATGGCGGGAATGGTCAGATGTTGAGCTGTGTCCACTTCTTTTAGCAATAATTGCTAAATGCTAATCGTCTCATAGTGTTGTAACTTGAAGAAAATACGAGTACTGTGACAACTATTGATGCTTCCATCCTTTTGGAAGCATCGCCAAAGGCTGGAGATAATACCCTGGGTGACTTCAAGTTCCTCGGATTCTAGAGTCTTTTAGGCAAACCAGAAAAAAATTTTCCGAATGTTTTTTCCCCAGCAAAATGAACAATTATAATTTTGATGTAGAACTTTGGATGCGCCAATAGTTTGACTTTTAGATGATTGCGGTGGCATTCCAACGACGTTCGCACGTAGTAATGATGCACATAAATATGTTTCAACATAAATATGTATTTTTTTCTTGGCAAGGAAAAATAGCCTAGAGCTGGTGATAATATTCAGTCCAATTGAAATTAAGCAAATTAGCGTCAAGTTTGAATTCTTAGAACTGTTTTTAATAATACAGAAAATATCTAGTAAGACAGAATTCAAAATGTGAAAGGGAATTCAAAAATACTTAAATTACACAATTAAGTAACCTTATCAATGAATGCAGTTTAAGTGGGTGCAGTAGAAAGGGCTTAATTTAAGTTCGATAACAATGCCATGAATAATAAGAAAAATTATACCATTTAGCTCACACTCAATTTATCAGAAATTTTAAAAAGGTATTACCTCATGCCTTTTTTAAATGAATTAAAATACATTATCAACTTAAAAGCTTATAATTACTGGGGGATTAAAAAATGGTCTAGGGATGCTACAAGCTTAATATGGAAGCATCAATAGAAGATAAATAAAATTGCAATTGGGGTGATGTTACTGATTATTGAAGTTACATATGGATTTGACATAAACCCAGTATCGGAGATCTTTTTTTTCCCCAATTTAATTTTTAAATATATATTTTTGTATTCTGATAATCAACACTTTCCAAATTTTGTAAATACGTGCATAAAAATGTAGTTCAAAAGGCATGAATTTAGATATGCAAATTAAGCTAAAGGCTACGATGGAAAATTTTGGTGAAAGAAAATTTAATTACCAGACAGAAGATTAATAAAGCATTTTTTATTCGCGTGTTTTTCTAATAATGTTGAAAAATAATGAATATTCTCCCAATTAATATTTGAATATTGGAAACCAAATGCTTTCTCTGCCATCAAAATGTCCAAATTGAATTATCTTACTTCTTGGGATTGCATAAATGACGTAGACAAGAGCCATGCGATATGGCGAGAGAGCTCCGACCTCTATTCTAACGTAATTATTGCACCAGTTTCAAAAAGTTGTTTCAAGAGTGCAGCTGTGAGTGGACTTTTACCATCAATTTTTTCGGAAGCTTCACAAATATTTTCTGTTTACGCTTCTCTTAAGGATTTTCTAAGGTTTTCGCAACATATCAAAATTTTACAGCGAACTCAAATCAGATATTCTAAATGACTATTAAATACACAGTGGTCTGTTTTTTTTAAATCAAACAAGTAAATTAACTAGCTACCGATAAGTATTTATTGACGAAATACTTATTTTAATTACTAACTAAAATGCCTCAACATATATATATATAATTCAAATTTACAATTAAATATTTTATGATAAGTGAATGATATGGAATGGTGTATGTTTTCATCAGCACTTAAACTGTGTTTTAAGTAGCCAAAAAAACATCATATTAGTTAAGAGGTATTTGAAAACAATTATGGAATCCAGCAGGCTCTGACACTCTAAATGAAAAGTTAAAAATTATTTTTTTTAATACAACTGAAGTAATAACTAATTCTTATAGCCGATTAAATCGTCATTGTCTGAAATACATAGTGTTCTCTTACAACTTAAAAAAAAGGTAATAAATGAGCTTTATGAATAATAAAAATTACAACGAATATCAGCGCCCTCTTGCGTTCAGGCAGAACCTAAAGGAGTACAAGGAATTGTTTTCCAAAACTTCTGAACAATTTACCTTTTTTTTTATTTAATAATTACAATGTATTCAATTATAAATAACTTATTGTTTCCTAAAACGATAGAAAATTATAGTTAAAATTTAGACTCTTTGGAATAATTTTATTGGATCGAATTAATTCTAAAAATTAAATTAGCCAATTTTTTGTTTCTTTTATTCTAATATATGTTAGTTAAATGTTGCTCAAATATTTTTAACGTAACATTCACTGAATATTATTTTAAAAATAATATTTCGATATATTTTTTTACTAGTACGAATTGTAACACATAATTTTAATTCAATGTATATTTTAAATTATATTTAGTGTAGTAGTGCTGTATGCTGTTACAGTTTCTTCAAAAAAATCACTGAAATTTGTTAGTAAAAATATTTTACACATATCTGAGAAAATGTTTCGAATCGTATTCGTCTCCGAAACGTAACTAGTTCGATACTTCTTTTTACCGAAGACCATTATGTCGAAAAGGCGTTGCGCTTTAAAATTCTACGACCCTTTTTTTCTTTCTTTTTGGTTGAGAGGTTTAAAGAAGAATATTCCAACTCAGCTGTCCGTACCATCATGTGATCAGAATTTAAAATTCCAAGGTGTTTCTGTACTTCATACATTTCGGAAGGCAGGAATAACAAGTTGAAAACGAATAAAAATCAATAAGAGCACGGAAGAGTACTGGAAAGGCTTCGTCCTCGTTTGTTTCTTTCATGACCCAGTCAAAGAATGCCTTTCTGAAGGAGGCTACGCAGAGATCAGCAAAATTCAATGTCCTTTCACTTGTGTACGGTAGACAAGAGAGTGCTAGCTCATGTGTCGACCTCGTCACATGATCATTATTATTCAAAGTTATGGAGTGGATGGCTATATTTAGAGGCTTATCAGTCTATAGAAATTGTCAGCAGAAAATGTATTGCAATACAATAACCAGTAAAAATAATGATATAAAACATATATCAGATAAACAACCCAAGTTGAAGCAATACAAATTGATGGAGCATTACAAAAAACATTTTCATGTCAAAAATTCAAATGCCGTAAGTGAAGTCTTTCATTTTCGTCAATAATTCTCAAACTTTTAATGATAGATTTAGGAAAAAAAATATTAAAAAAAAGAAAAACTGGTAAAATCCTGTTTTACCCCACTGTTTGGTAAAAGTGGGGGGGGGGAGTGACACATTTTCTGGTTAACCGACATTCAAGCGAATTCACTGGATTTTGAGTATGGCGATTTCGAATATTAACATTATTACAGCGACTTTTAAAATAAAATGCTAGAATGTATTTATTTCATTCAATTTATGAGAATATATAGAAAAATATAAAAAATTAAAATATGAAATAAAACAATACTGCTTACACGTTTGACAATTATTCATATATTTACGATAATTTTTGATTATATTTCTTTTAAATTAATTCAATATAGCTAAATCACTAACGTTAATAATATCATTTTAAATTCAATTTTGAAAATTTATTGTTTTCTATACACTTGCTTCATATTTTGCACTATAACACTTGCATCATATTTAATACAAGCAATTCTTAATTTTTCTAATTTAAATTCAAATTAGTAATTAACAATTTGAACAATGAAAGCACTCAGGCCTCTTTCACACTAGATGACTTTTATCGTACGATAAAAAGTTGTTTGATGTTTTATCGTACGATAAAAGTCGTCTAGTGTGAAAAAGGCCTTTCTCGTTATATTTGAATCCATTCATAGAATCCTTTTCCTCACTCAAACTCATACATTTAAATTGCACTCAGTTATTCTTATATTCTTCGAAAGAAACTATGACATAAAGTCAAAATTTTGTATTAAATTTTATTCCAAATAATAACTTTTGCTTTTTATATGGTTAAAAAGAAAGTATTTCTTATAACTCACAATTTTTAAAAATATTTTTAATTTTAAATTTTAATTTTAAAAATTGAATTATTTTAAAAAATATTTAGCCCATAAATATAAAGGACACTATTATTTCTTATATAAATTTTTTAAAAAAATTATTTAACATTTCAGATTTAAATTTTACTTTTAAATTACTTTTCAAATTTAAATTTAAATTTTCTAAAAATAGCATTTTAATTTATTTTGAAAATTTTTTTTTTCGTCTGCGCACTCATTTTAAAAACTTTTCCTGGTATTGGTTGTCATAAAATCACAAACAATAAATACGTCGTTCGAAATTCGTTGCATTAATGAATTCAGTTTGGCGTTATAATATGCTGGTTTGTCTCCAAATTTCATCCTTAGCGATGGGGGGAGTCCAAATAGGATTCAAACGAAAAACTGACAGTTAATTTAAAAGATGTTGCTAAAGAGAGCAGAAATGTAATGTAAAAATTGCAATATGTAACTTTATTATAATTTATTATAATAAAAAATCATCAAGACAATTTATATTATAATTTATTAATTTATAATAAATACTGTCGGGAATATTTTATATAGACTCTCACTTTAATATCTTTTTCTTACAGTTTTTAATTCACTTGTTAAAACTTCACTATCTTATATTGAACATATTCGAAGAAAACTTATGAATTAAAGTAAACGAAAGGAAAATAATAGCAAAAGTTAGCATAGATGTATAATGGATATAAATAATGAACAATAACCTAAAATGTATAAGTTCACATTTGAAAAAAATATTAGAAATTTTATATTATTTATATTTTAACAACTCCTTAAAAATTTTACTATCAGTACATTAATTTTCTTTTTTTACTATTCAATAATTTTGTTTTCATTCCAACTAGTAAAAGTAAACACTGCGATTTTTTTGGAAGAAATAAGAATTTCTCAAAGACATTCTTCAAAATAAATTTATTTGGATAATAATGCATTTACAATACGAATCGCACATATCAATTTCTATTGGATTTTCAGCAATTTATTCTTTAATACACATAATATACGAAAGACGTTTAATGGCTTTTAAGATTTAAATATCTAGATTCAAATATTAGTGATTTTTAAGATTATTTAAGGATTCACCTTTTAACTAATATTTGCAATTATCTAATAACGTTCAGTTTATAAACAAAATTACTTTTCAATATAAAATTGATTCGAATTATTTTGTCAATTAACCTAAGTTAAAAAGAGATTGATGTGACGAAGCAAAATTTTTATCTTAAAACATAATGAGTAGATAAATATATCTGATATTTATAATTTTTAGATGTCATTTCTTTCATTGTATAAAAGGTTATTGAATTTAACGGAAACATAATTGAAAATACTTTTTTAGTATACAAATAAGAATAAATATATAGCTTTCTATATACAAAGTTAAAAAAAATTTAAGCACTTCAATTTGTGGTTCCATTTATAACAGCTCAAACTCGAAAATAATGAGATTATGAGAACCAAACATGAGAATAATGTAGCTTAAATTGTAAGTTATTGTTAATATTTGGAAGTTATAATGAAGATGATATTCAAACTGTAATCGATAGAAGAGCTTGATTATTCCATAATATCAAATATTCCTAAAAATAATTTAGTTACTAAGAAAAGACATCAACAATTAAAATATTATTTTTAAAACGAATTTCCTCTTATCAATGAAGTTATTTCATTGATATCATTATATTTTTAATTTCTTCAGCTCATAATATTGACTCATTTATGATGAACATATGATATAAACATTGCTTATTCAGTCATCAGAATATATCAAATAAAATTTTCGAATAATATGTGAATTATAACAATTTGTTTTTATATTTTAAATCACAGTACAAAAAACAGTTACCACAAAGTCGTAAAGAAACAAAAATCAAAGGGAAGAGTATAAAATGACTTTTAAATGACTCTCAGAATCAGTTTTCTAGCAACAAACAATTTAAAAAGCCAGAAATGGAACTGGTGGAATGGAAGCTCATCTGTAGGAAATGTTTGTGTCCGAGCAACGTCATTATAAACATTACTTAATACATTTCCTGAGTTCAGAGCTGTGTTGCTGACATGGCATTTTGCGATTTTGTTCGTGATAGCTTTAGAGCATAAAATGCGGGCCTACCGTTTGTCGATCCCAAAAGAGATACAAAATAAATAATAAAAGAAAATCAAAGCAGAGCGAGACGAATTTATGACTTGTTTACAGGATGGATTTTGCAATCGAGATAAGGATCTTTCGCTGGAAAATTTATGGAGATGGCTTTTCCCTTTTCAGGAAAAGGTAGTATTTCGAAGACAACGTATTTGGAACAGGGAGGGGCACTTAAGTGTTTTATATGCGTCGTTTTTATAAACAAGAACGATTTTTATCGCCCAAAAATTTTGCAGCTGCCGTTTAAGCAGCAAGTGATTTACAGGACCGGCAACAGATGGCGACAGTAGTCGATTTCGAACAGCTTGTCCCCTAGCTAAGAAAGAGATAAACTGCGATGGTGATTCAAATAGAGATGTGGTAAATCAAGAATGGCGTTACTTTTTGTACACGCTGCAGAAGAATTCGTCTTTTGGATCATTATCTTATCTAAAGCTAAACAACATTTTTCATTGGGATGTCTGTTAGAAAAGAAGAAAATCAGCTTTTTCCGCAGTCATTCAATATTTTTCACTTGCAATTCATTTTTCTCGTGGATTCGGTGGCGTTGTAAAGGTGACTGGGGTCACTCACCGTGGTGTCATTTATTAATCTTATCACCCGAACTTCTGCCATGTGTCGTTAAGAAATTATTATTATAAGTTTAATGTAATTTATATGCTTTAATCAAATTTTATTCAATTTAGCACACATTACAGACTATAAAATAATGTTAAATTAATCGAAATATCAAAAGCAATTATGAACGAAAAAATTACGGTAAAAAATATTCAATAAAGTATGATTTTATCTGAATTATTTGTTCTTATATTTATTGTAAACAAGTATATTTAAATAGAATATAAAAAATGTTCAAAATGCAATGAACTTCTTTATGACTGACTCTCTTAAAAAATCTATTATATTATATTTATTCTATTATATATATTTAAAAATCTATAATATTTTACTCTCCTTCAAAATCTATTATGTATCTAAACATTTTAACATTTCATATTTCAATTCTAAAAGGAAAGATCTTGCATCATACAGTTTCTCATTACTTGATTTAACAGACTCTCTAAATTTCAATATTATTGAAAAATTAGAAAAGAAAATATTCTTACGTAATAATTTAGAATTCAGTTCCTAAAATACATGCATAATTTTTACTATTTTTTAAGTAAAGTGTTTTGCTAAGGCAGCACAAAAATATATTATTTATTCAACTATAATCTAACACATAACAACCCAAAAGAGTGAAAACCGCAGATTGTAATATAATTTAAAGCTTATGTAATTATAATTGCAATTTTTTATTATAAGAAATCTATTTTAATTGTTCGGGTAGTGCATTTTCAAAGTCAAGTCAAATGTATCGTGGAAATGTGTGGAAAGTCTTAAGTCAACGTGGAAATATGGTTCATTTTGAGAAGAAAGATAATAAAATTTTTTTTACTAACACAGATCAAATTTCATAAAAGTATTTTAACCCATGGTAATGATTTCTATGAAAAGTAAGATAATTTATTATGAGTAATGTTGAAAATTTTTTCCTACATTTTTAAAATTAAGTAGCAATTATTTATATACGAAATTCTTATTAGTAGATTTATGCCTTTCTGTCAAAGAAAGTTTTATTTAAGAAGTTATACTTAATCAATAACATGTTTCTTGAAATTATTACTCATAGAAAGTTCTTTTTTAAGGATTTTTCAGTTAAGCTAATCGTGGCGAGATGGTTGTTGTTATTGCACTCTCACACCCGCCCACCCCTAATCCTGAGCTGGAGTCAACCAGTCAGGTAGAGGCGGCGGGTGGGAGTCTTCAAGCAGGAGCAGGAATCCAGCAGAAAACCCCCTACACTTGACCTACCATAACCAGAGGTATCTTTTTACTTGAAGGACTTTGCTGCCACTACCTATTTAACGCCGTCTTTAGTGAATACGATGGATCTTCGGTTAAGCCGGGAATCGAACTCACTACATATTGATTCATCCTAAATCCCATGAGAAAAGTGAATATTGACCTTGATTTATCTAGGCTCGTTATTAATATGCTACTTGCATAAAACATGCTTTTTATCTTCATTGTTTTCCATCTGAGGGTGAGAATAGCGGGCTAAATAGCTGAAAACCTTATATTCAGGGTGAACTGCTAGGTGTACAGTTCATCTGCTTTTCAACAATAGAAGAAAGATACTTGTTTTGTGGAAAGGCGCATTTATTTTCAAGCAGCTTGAGAAATTTTAGTGTGAGAGGCAGAGCACGTCCCTTTACAGTAAAGTTACAGTAGCAGAGAAAGAAAGCGTTTCACATTTTCATGTTGTTAAGAATTAACTGTATGCAGAAAACGGATACAATTCGAGTTTACACGTTAAAGCTCTGGCCAAGACTTCTCATATGAAACAAGTATTTTGATTGTTATATTTGATTTTTAGTGAGTAAGTAAGATATATTGATATCTCAAAGTAAGCATCGTATTCAAACAATAGAATATAAACCAACAAAAGTGTTACTTAGTTGTAAAATAACTTATCATATTAAATTTGGTTTTTGGGAAAAAAAAAAAAAAACAGCTGCAAATATTTTATACATTTAAAAAATAGTTTCATACTCTTTTAATACAACATTTAAAAGCTTTTTGTCATTTTAAAGCAATTTTCAAACAATTAAATATAATTATAATAAATATAAAATAAAAAATTTTGCATTTGTTCCAAAAATTGCAGAAAGTTATTTATTTATAAGGGAAAAACACTCACAAGAAACTTTAAATTTTATAGTAAGCATTGCAAATTAGGGAAATAAAATGAACAAAAACAAGAATAGTAACATTTATTTAAGAAAGAATACTATTATTCAAATTACAGCCATTACAAAAATTCACTGCGAAATATATTTTTCTCTTGAGAATATTTCGCATATATTTAAACAAATCTATTTTCTTTAATTTTCCTTAAATCATTTTTTACAAATAAACTTGAAAAAATGCTTAAACCAAACTCTCTCTCTCTCTCTCTCTCTCTCTCTCTCTCTCTCTCTCTCTCTCTCATATATATATATATATATATATATATATATATATATATATATATATATATATATATGTATCGGATGGAACACGATTATATATATATATATATATATATATATATATATATATATATATATATATATATATATATACATATATATATATATATATGTTGGTTTATATTTTATTGTTTGTGGTTTTTCCTCCACTTTAAAAATCGTCATCTGCGCGTAACTGCTAGAGGTACAAAAATATGTATGGTATTGACAATCTCTCCCTTTCTATATTCCCAAATAATTTGTTTCAAAAAAGAAATGATATTTTTTCGATTTTTATGAAGTATTATTTTTGTTTATTTCAAAAAGCGTGTTTTCAGTTTTCCTAATATGCCCCGTGTCAGAAAGGCCTTGGAATATGTTTGAAAGAGATCCCGAATTTATTATCTGGTCTTCTTCTTAAAATTACCATCTATGTTGACAGAAGAGGAGAAAAAGAAAAAAAAAAAGCTGAATCTCCCCTTTTTTGCATTCTCAAAAAATATTTGTTGTAAAATATAATAAAGTTATTTACTATTTTTTTCAATTTAAGTGTTGTTGTATTTTTTTATTCACTGCCAAGAACGTGTTTTCGTTTTCACCATACTCTCTCCGATCGAAAGTCAGTAAAACATGAATATAAGAAGTCCTGACCTCAATATTTAATAATTTCGTAATCAAAGAGAATTTCCAAGCACTTCACACTTTATTCATTTTTCTAAAACTTATTTTACGCAATAAAATAATGTTTTTTAACAAAAATAAGTAATTAATATAAAATATTGTTAAAAATAATAAATAAAATTTTCCCAAACCGTAATGTTCCGGAATCTTCGGTACACATTATCTAGTGGAAGCCATGACCTGAGAATACATTATAAAAATATTATTAATACTAAACCACAAAAAAACGTCTATTAGGAATTTATAAATTGGAAAAAGTTTTCTTCTAGCTTTTTTATTGTATTTTATTTTTTTAAATATAATCTTATTTCATTCAATATTTTATATCTGATCACATGTACTAGAAAAAATCAAGTCAATATAATCCATTTAAATAAAAAATCTTCATTTCACTTGCTTGTGCAAAACACGGTGTGCTAGGGAGGAGGAATAAAACAACCTCTACTCATGGAAACCAGAACACTTTCGCAGATTTTTTTTATCAACGCACACTCTTCTACAAACTACCTCAAAAAACCCATTTTGTTTCCTTAACATTAGCGTTAGCAGTTTCAATAATTTTACTTTGTTTGACAAAAAGTTTAGATCTCTCAGATATCGTCGATATATTCTGAACATTAAAATTTCAATCCAATTAAAGATGCAGTAATGTATACGTTAATTTAGATTTGTTTGTACATAAATCTTTTTTTACAACATATTTTTTAAAAATATTTTGTTGAAAAGGAGTACACGTCGATGGTTTTAATCAATGATGGTTTGCTCAATGAAATTTATTTCAAACCAGATTGAACCAGGACCATTTAAACTGATTGGTTAGGTTTGTTTGTCATTCAGCAGTCGTTTTGAGTACACGAGATCTAATTAATCTATGATCTACAGTTTAAAGTGGATTTCTAACCACTACAAACATCAAAGACAAAGGTGGGACTTGAAGTTACGAACTGTTAAACCAAAGGACAAAGCGCTATTCATTTCTAATTTGAAAGGGATCCATAGCTTAAAGTGTATTCCGAACCATTCTTATTTGAACGGGGGGGCAGTTTATGAGTTTGATTCCTACCCAGTCTGAAGTAAAAATTGAACTCAAAAATTGTTGAAGTTCTAAGAGCTAAATATTCTGCTGTCACCTAAGTATAACAGTGGTAGAATTCCTGTACGGAACGAATATAAGCTATCTTTTCAACATATGTAAATTTGAAAGAAAATTATTATACTGAATTAAATGCATTTTAAACTTATTAGAATAATACAAGAACTATTTTGATTTCGAGCTGAAAAACTGGAAGAAATATTTGTGAAATTGAGTCAATTATTTTAAGAATATTCACCCAAAATAAAATGAGCAAACTTAAAAACGCTCAATGATGAATGTTCATGAATCCATAAGACAAAGTTATAAATACTAAATACTTATGCTGGGGTAATAATAAATTATATATATATATATATATATATATATATATATATATATATATATATATATATATATATATATATATATATATATATATATATATATATATATACACACACACACAAACAAGCACAGCGATACGATAATTATTTGACATACCAAATCTTCGAAACTGTTAAGAAGACTGAATGAATTAATATCGGGGAAAATAATTAGAAAGACAAATTTTATTTCTTTGCCAGTCGCTGAAGCGCGTGATTGAATTACTCTTGAATTTTAACGAAGCATATTCAGACAAGCAACAATGAGGAGAAAAATATTCACCTTCTTTGCGCTGATTGCTTATCTCACATAGAGTGAGGTACTGTTTTGCGTTTTATATCCCGAATTTCAATCAATATGTAAATAGCGGTCATCTTTATGGATGATTTTATTGTTCTCGCCATAATTTCTTTCTTTATTGATAGTAAAATATAAAGGATTAATGCAGAAAAAAGCTAGATGTATTTAGTTCTCGATTTTATTATTAATATCTCACTTGAGAAAGAAATTTTATTGTAATTTACACTTGCTTGTGGTTCAAGCTTAGATGATTTATGAAATTGAATCTTTAATTTAAGTTATTTCACATTCACATTCATTCGCAAATTACTTATTTCTAGATAATGTATAGGATTTTTTATTTTCCTCGAAATTAATATTCCGCAATTTCCTTCACCTTAAATAAAAATTTTCTTCCATTAAGTTCTTCACTGGAAAAAATTAATAAACTTAAGGCGCTCAGTAAATGAAAACTGTCCTGGAATATTTGTCCTATAAATCATTCGTCTGTAACAAAAATACGCAAGACTTTTGTAATTAACTAAATTTTGAAGGCAATTACTTCTATGAGGTTATTTATGCTTGTACTTACGAATGTCGAAGTCTTGCTTTCTTTATTGTGATAAATAAATCCGCAATTTCTCTTTTAGCTCAGTTCATTAATATAATAAAGTCATTAGTATTGTCTCATATGTCATTAATATACTAGGAACAGTTCTTCAAACTATATTACACTTTCATAAATTATGCATCGAACATACTTAATGTCATTAAAGTTACCAAATTATATATTTATATGAAACAATTACGAGTAAATGAAATTTATGATATATTGCATGATAATTATATATATATATATATATATATATATATATATATATATATATATATATATATATATATATATATATATATATATATGTGGTGGGTGAACCACTTAATAGCTGACGTCACTATTTCAAGTGCCCACTTGAGATGGAGCTCGAGAGGCGCAACAGCTTCCCCAGTGAGCGGGGCAGAAGAGAAATTATTTAAAAGACGTGAAGACGTTCCTTTTTGATAGCAGCAAGACGACTGCTCCTGTCCCCCATAACTTTAAACTTGAACTTTAAATTTCAATCTATTAAGATGATTAATTGTAAATATCTCAAACTTGTATATATTTATATTTGTAAATACATGTTAATTAAATATTAGGCTTTGTATAAGAATTGTTAATTAGTTAATCTCGCCTTGGCCACTCCCCGTCCCACAAAACTCAGAAGCGGGATTGAGTGAGATTGAAATGATTAGCTGGATTACAAAAATTTTGTAGTGATTGGAATAATTATCGCATCAGATAGTTAGAAGGATTTTCATTAGAAGAAGACGTTACGTTAAGCATCGGTTTGGAACGAGAGAAAGACGTGGATCCTCATCGAACATCTTTGAGAGGTACGTGAACATTTTTCAAAGTACATGATGATATTAAACGATATAAAAGAAATAAGCGTTGCATTGAAAAATTTTAAAGCAGATAAAATCACAATTTTGCATAGATTGATTTTTGATCATGATGGAGATAGATTAAATCGTAAAAGAATTAGAAATTTTGATGGTTTTGATTTTGATATCGAAAGTAATGAGTATCGAGACAAATTAAAAAATATAAACAATGAGTTTTCGCTTGGCGAACTTATTACTGCATCGAACATTTTGAATATTTCTTTTCAAGGATCCAAAGCAGAGCTCGCAGAAAGAATTTTGTCTCTGTTATGTGACCTTGAACTCTTAGCTCAAAACACTAAAGAGGATTCGGAAACTGCTGACTCAGAAAGTGAAGTGGAAGAAGAACTAAGTAGAAATGATTTTTCAATGCAATGCAATATAAGTAAAAAGAAAAGTGCATCTGACTATTTTAAGAAGAATGAAAATGTTTGTGAAAATGATTTTTATGCACATACTGTTATTCCAAGTGTTAATATTAATTATGAAGATATCGAAAGCACTATTACTAAATTTAATGCAGAATCACATGAAAATGTAATTAATTGGATTGATCATTTTGAGGATATGTCGAAATTATTTAATTTATCAGACTTACAAAAATTTGTTATGGCTAAAAGATCGTTAGGAGGAAATGCTCTATTATTCGTTCGAACAGAACCACAAATAAATTCTTGGGAAAAATTGAGACGAGCCTTGATCGATGAGTTTTCGTTTGAAATAAACTCAGCTAACTTACACGATCTTTTGCGTAAAAGGAAAATGCATGATTATGAATCTGTGCAGGAGTATTTTTTAAAAATGAAGGAGTTGTGCAATTGCGGTAAAATTGAAGAATCTGCCTTAATGCATTATGTTATTAATGGAATAAATGATAAACAAGAATACAAAATTGTTTTGTATGGATGTAAGAATTTAAGTGAATTTAAAGAAAAACTCAAAGTTTATGAAGTAATAAAAAGTGATTCTGTTAAAAGTAAAAATGCTTTTGATAAAACGAAAACAAAATATAATTCTCATTTTAAATATGATAATTTCGATAAAACGAAAACAAAATATAATTCTCATTTTAAATATGATAATTTCGATAAAACGAAAACAAAATATAATTCTCATGATAAATATAATAATTTTGATAAAACGAAATCAAAATATGAATATAGTAATAGAGTTAATTCTAAGAATGAAAATGTAAATAAAATAAGGTACAATGATGGTTTTGGAAAAATGAAATACAGTGATTTTGATGATTGTAAAGATAAAATTTGTTTTAATTGTGGTGAAAAAAATCATATTTCTAAATTTTGTAAACATAAAGAGAAGGGTATTAAATGTTTTCGATGTAATAATTTTGGACATAAAGCTTCATTGTGTCCAGAAACTAATTCTAAACCTGAAGTAGCAACAATGAATGTTAATGTTAAAACAATACTGAATGATGTAATTATTAATAATTTGAATGTTAATGCATTAATAGATACTGGAAGCCAAGTAACTTTGATTCGTAAATCTGTCTTTGATAAATTAAATTTTGTAGAGTTATTTCCGTTAAATTCTTCTCTAAGTGGTTTTGGTAAATGTGTTGTAAAGCCGTTGGGCTATTTTAAGGGAAATATTAAAATAGATGATTTTAAGTGTGAAGAAGATATTTATGTGGTTGAAAATAATGTTATGTCATATGATGCCATCATAGGAATGAATGTACTAATGCAGGGTGAAACCTTAATTAATGAAAACGGAATTAAGATTAAAAATAAATATCAATGTGTAAAAGACATTAATACTTTATCAATTCTACCTGTTGATTTAACTTTTAATGAAGTTGAACTGAACATTGAACCTAGTATTCCAAAAAATTTAAATATAAGTTGCAACAATTAGTTTCGAGTTATGTACCACATAAAACAAAATCAACTAATGTTCAATTAGATATTTTGTTAAAAAGTAATGAGCCTATATCTAATCAACCCCGTAGATTACCATTTTCAGAGAAAAAGATAGTTGAAACCCAAATAGATGAATGGTTAGAACAAGGTATAATAGAGCCCAGTTCTTCAGAATATTGTAGCCCAGTAGTAATCGTAAAGAAAAAAGACGGAACACCTCGTTTGTGCATAGATTATCGGAGATTAAATAAAGTAATTGTAAAAGATAGATTTCCCCTCCCATTGATTGAAGATATATTAGATAGATTGCAGGAATCGTGTGTGTTTAGTACAATTGATCTCAAGAATGGATTTTTCCATGTAGATGTAAAGAAGGATAGTAGAAAATACACTTCATTTGTAACTCATGAAGGACAGTACCAATTTCTTAAGGTTCCTTTTGGACTGTGTAATTCCCCAGCCGTGTTTCAAAGATTTATTAATACTATTTTCCGACCACTGATTAATGATGGTATTGTTTTACCTTATATGGACGATATAATTATTTTGTCTTCCTCAACTGAAGAAGGAGTCGAACGGCTTGAAAAAGTCTTAAATCTTGCGAGCGAATATGGATTAGAAATAAATTTTAGAAAATCCCATTTTTTGAAGAAGCGCATTGAATTTTTAGGCCATATCATCGAAGAAGGGAAAATATTTCCATCTACTTTGAAAACTAAAGCTGTGCTTCATTTCCCTGAGCCACTTAATTTGAAACAGGTCCATAGTTTTTTAGGATTGACTGGATATTTCAGGAAATTTATCCCAAAATATTCCATTATTGCTAGGCCATTGAGTGATCTTTTGAAGAAAGATAGGAAATTTAAATTTGGTGAAGAGGAAAGAAACTCTTTTAATCAATTAAAGTTAATTTTAGCTCAAAAACCTGTGTTAGGTATATACAACCCAAATTACGAAACTGAACTGCATTGTGACGCCAGCATAGAAGGATATGGAGCTATTTTATTACAGAAATCCCCAAATGATAAAAATTTTCATCCCATCTATTTTATGAGTAAAAAGACAACAGATGCCGAAAAGAAGTATTCCAGTTACGAGCTTGAAGCTCTTGCAATTATTGAAGCGTTAAAAAGATTCCGCGTTTACTTATTAGGAATTCCATTTAAAATTGTCACTGACTGTTCCGCATTCGAAAAGACTATGCAAAAAAGAGATTTGTCAACTCGTGTTGCTCGTTGGGCTTTATTGCTCCAAGAATTTAATTATAGTATTGAGCATCGCTCCGGTACAAGAATGACTCATGTTGACGCACTAAGCAGATCCCCTGTAAACATATTTTGCATCTCAAGCGATAATATCATACCGAAATTAAAATCAGCCCAAGATAATGATGATGAAATAAAAACGATAAAAGAATTATTAAAAATCTCTAGTTATGAAGATTATTTTGAGAGAAACGGAGTTCTTTATAAATTTGTTGATGGTAAGGAGTTAGTGGTTGTGCCAAGAAGTATGCAGACGGAAATTATTAGAAGTGCGCATGAAAAGGGACATACTGGAATCAAATATACAGAGAAAAGCATAGAGGACCATTATTTCATTCCCAAACTTAAACAGAAAGTAGAAAATATCATATCTAATTGCGTTCACTGTATTCTTGTAAATCACAAAAGAGGAAAGAAAGAAGGCTTATTACACCCATTGCATAAAAATGACGTACCACTATACACATACCATATTGATCATTTAGGACCTTTAGAAAGCACACATAAAAATTATAAGTATATTTTAACAATTATAGACGCTTTTACTAAGTTCGTTTGGATTTTTCCTACGAAGACCACAACATCTGCTGAAGTCATTTCGAAATTAGAAACTCTAAAATCAGTCTTTGGAAATCCCTACCAAATTATTTCTGATAGAGGTACAGCTTTTAGCTCTGGTGAATTCAGAGATTATTGCTCTAAAGAGAATATTAAACACCATTTAATAACCACTGGTTTGCCAAGAGCTAACGGACAAGTTGAGAGGATCAACCAAACAATCACATCAGTTCTTTCAAAGCTATCTTTAGAGAATCCAGCTCAGTGGTATAAACTTACGAACGAACTGCAGCAGACGATTAATTCAACATATCAACGAAGCATAGATACCACACCTTTTGAGTTACTTTTTGGTACGAAGATGAACGTTGGAGGTATTGGTAAGCTCCAAGAAATGATTGAAAAGGAATTTCAAGCTAATTTTGAAGCTCAAAGAGATGAACTCAGAAAACATGCTAAACAACAAATTTTCAAGATCCAAGAAGAAAACAGGAAAACGTATAATTTAAGAAGAAAAGAGCATCAATCTTATGGAGTTAACGATTTGGTCGCTATTAAGAGAACTCAGTTTGGACCCCACTTAAAACTGAAACCAAAATATTTAGGACCATACAGAGTTACTAAAGTTAAAGGAGGCAACACCTATGATGTAATCAAAGAAGGAAGTCATGAAGGACCTAACGGTACCACGACTTGTGCTGAATTTCTAAAACCCTGGTACAGTATGCCAAAAGACGAGGATGTTATGCAAGTTGGAGTTAAATTAAAGTTGAATTGTGCTGAAGGATAGTCGGAAGTCCAACTGACTATAATGAAGCTAAAAGATATACTGACTCATTTCTTTATTTCAGATCTAAGAAGATGAATATAAAATTTGTTTCTTTTCAGAGAATTATTCTGTTCTGCTTGTTTCTTTCCCTGTTTTGCTGTTTTTCTTTTTTTATGTATTTGCAGTGTCGTCTGGAGGGCCAGCCGATTTCAGGACGGCCGAACTGTGGTGGGTGAACCACTTAATAGCTGACGTCACTATTTCAAGTGCCCACTTGAGATGGAGCTCGAGAGGCGCAACAGCTTCCCCAGTGAGCGGGGCAGAAGAGAAATTATTTAAAAGACGTGAAGACGTTCCTTTTTGATAGCAGCAAGACGACTGCTCCTGTCCCCCATAACTTTAAACTTGAACTTTAAATTTCAATCTATTAAGATGATTAATTGTAAATATCTCAAACTTGTATATATTTATATTTGTAAATACATGTTAATTAAATATTAGGCTTTGTATAAGAATTGTTAATTAGTTAATCTCGCCTTGGCCACTCCCCGTCCCACATATATATATATATATATATATATATATATATATATATATATATATATATATATATATATATATATATATATATAATACGAGGGTTACTCTGAACGAACTTTTTGAGATACGCGCAGACGAGAATTTACAAAATAAGAATAACAGTTTATAATTTTAAAATACAAAGCATTTTAACACAGAAGATGATTTTTTACTGACTTACTTCAACTTGTTTAGCGTGGAATAAATTTTAAACAGAAGAAAAAATGGAGTTGACGCGAGAACATTTTCGCGCTATGATTTTCTACGATTTCAAAGCAGGATTCAATCAAGAAGAATGCGTTCAACGGTTGCAATTAGCATTTGGTGATGAATTTCCAGCTCGTGCTACTATATTTAGATGGTTTAGAGAATTTAGAAGAGGTGCCAATTTTCTTCAGGATGAAGAACATACAGGAAGGCCGCCGTCGGCAGTCATCCCGGATAATGTGTCTGCCATACGAAAAATGTTAATGGATGATAATCGCTGTACCTATCAAATGATACAGAAGGAGCTTAACATTACATCCGCAGCCATACACAAAATCATTCATGAAGAATTACATATGAAACAAGTAGCTTGCCGTTGGATTCCCCATAATCTAACTGAGCATCAAAAAGAGGAGCGAGTCAGAATCAGTAAAGAAACTCTTAATATGCTTAATGATGGTGGCCACTGCATCATTTCTAGAATTGTAACAGGTGTTGAAACGTGCATACCGTTTTTGGACGTTCCAACACGTCAAGAAAGCAAAGTATGGGTCTTTGAAGATGATCCCACGCCGACAATGGTGAAAAAACAACGCGCACTGAAAAAAGTGATGTATGCCGTTTTCTTCAGAAGTACGGGATGGGTCAAAGCCATCCAGTTGGAAGGACAGAAGACAGTAACAGCAAACTGGTATACCACTAAATGTCTTCCAGAAATTATACAAGAACTGAATGTTAGGGGACTAATGCTTCACCATGACAATGGATCTTCACATATAGCCGGATTAACAGTTGAGTTTCTTAAACAAAAACAAATTAAAGTGATCGAACATCCGCCGTATTCACCTGATCTAGCTATGTGCGACTTTTGGTTATTCTTTAATCTAAAAAAGAACTTACGGGTACGTCGTTTTCATTCAGAAGAAGAGATTAAAGTGGCTATAGATGCATTTTTTTCATCTATTTGATGAAATGAATGGCTTGAGGCATTTAATCCGTGGAAAATCTGTCTACAAAAGTGCATTGATGTTGAAGGAGACTACTTTGAACACACCTAAAATTTTGTAAGTATAACTATAAAAACCTAGTTGTATCTCAAAAATTTCAGAGTGATCCTCGTATATATATATATATATATATATATATATATATATATATATATATATATATATAAAATAGTAAACAGCTTTTGATGCTTAATAATTCATAAAGTAATAAAGAAATAAACATTATTGACATTATTAAATAGAAAACATGTATTTATACCTTCAGTAAACGTTGCCAAATAAAATTTCCTTCTCTTATTCGAATATAGTTTCTTTTGTAAATATCGTCTGACCGTTTATTATTAATGTTATGTTCTTCTCGTTTCTTTTTTATTTATCGTCAGCGCGTGTCAGTCGTATAGTTTCTCTTTTGTTTTTGGCAAAGATTAAAATGTAATGTTATATTTAATTTTGTTGTGTTCTCTTTTGATGTTTTATTCCTTATTCCGTTGTAAATTGAGAAGAATAACACTACAATAGAAAGCACAGACATTGTGGTGGTTCATTGAAAAGATTTTTTGTAACCAGATGGTGCTCCATCTCTTTGAGTTACCATCATTTGTAGTCCTTTGAATGACCATTTCTCAGAAAATGGACTGAGAAAGGTTGCCTGACTTCTTGGCCAACCAGATTACAAAATATAACGGCATTGGACTGTTACATTGAACATCACTCACAGGAGGAAAGTATCGAGTGTTGATTACTTAAAGGTCAGGAATTCATCTAAACAGACCTGTGGATATCGACATGCTTGCCTGTATCTGGCGCCAATATTGACTTCTGCCTTGATATTCTTCGCGTGGCAAAAGGCCTACAGGATTGAGTTCGTTGACAAAAACCATAAATTTGTTTGAGTTTATCGAATTATTAATTTTATAAATTTAAGTTTTAATTATTATTCGACATCAAAATCTTATATCAGAAAGCTGGTTTTGCTTAGTGAAAACTCTATTTTTCTATGCATTCTAAAACTTTTAATATTTCAACTTTTTATCTCCGAAGAGTGAAATCAAGGAGAAAATTGAATCAACCCCGGTAAGAAAATATTAACAAAACTGTGGCTTGGTTAAGTGAGGTGTCGATCTCGTACCAAGGAAGTGATGAGTTCTAAACCGAATCGCTCGAAAATTCCTCGTGGTCACTAAAGACCTCTGTTTGGTAACAAGCGTACACAAAGTAATGGTCACAATGTACTTCTGTTAGAGTGGTGAAGCGTAGAGCGGAAAATACCGCTTCAGGTGTTGACCTCATCACTTAATCTGGGCCTTAAATTATGAAGTGATTATCTGCGTATTAGAGGATTTTCTATCCACTGTGAAATAAGCATCCGAAAGCACATTATAAAAAAACTGACAAACTTTCTCTCTGTCTCTCTTTTTTCTGAGAGAGAGCTTATTTGTTAGTATTTTTTACTGTAAATCAGTTTTTTCTTCAATTTATATCTTACTTAAAAAAGAATATAATTTAACGTGCAAAAAAAAATTAAAATTTCGCAGAAAAATCTATTAATATTTAATTTGCAAATTATATTTTATGTGAATGTAAAATATAAATAATTCTCTCTCTTAAAAATTTATTTAAAATTTATAAAAATACCTGCACAGCTATCGATGACTCCATTCTGTCCCTCGGTCTCCAACATCTTTTGAACTTATTGTCAAAGAGCACGAGTCTTAAATGTAAAGTGTCAAAATTTGATGCTTTTAAACCGAGGACAAAAACGGGAATGTATATCAAAGTTTCAACTTATGTAGACAAAGTAGCAAACAGAAATGACTGACAGCTGGTCGAAAAAGTGTCATAGCAGCTCTTCTGAAGAATCCAGTAATTCCCCCAGCCCTCTTCACCACAAAAGCCCATGATTTTTCGGTAGAATGGGACAGTGGTATTTATTTTTTTTCCGGAACGCACACTTTCTTTGGCCAAGAGTTTCGATGGATGGAATGAGAGAAATTTTAAAAGCCCCTGGAGGACACTTGCTCCTTTTATAACCAAGAAATCTGTAGCCTCGTTCCCAGGGATATCACAAGGAACTGGAACCTCCTGGAAAGTGATTGATATTGATCTAGAACCCTCATTTCAGATCAAAATACTGAACTCTTCACTCTGTTGTATACTAGTTAGACTGTAACATGCAAAATGAGAGTCAGAAAGGAAAACAGCTTTATGGAGACATAGGATGAGCGGTAACAATAAAATTTACAACATTTTTTTATGGAAAAAGATGAATTCCGAAATTTCTCTGAAATGTCAGTGATTTTTCACCATAAATAAAAATTGATATCATTTTTTTAGTTATCATACAGCCATTAAATATATTGAGATAAAGTGTTTTCTTATAACTTGAGTTTTTGAGTAAATATAGCTTTTACTTTCATTATTGATATACAATATGTAACTCTAAGTTAACTTTTTACACCAGAAGAATAATTTAATCAAGCAAACAAGGTATGGTCAACCATGCACAAGTGGCCTAAGAATTTGTTAGTATTTTCAAAAGAATTTGAAAGAACCAGGGATTGCATCAATTTAGAAGTCGGTTTAGTGCCAATGTCATTATATACAAATGCACAGAGCTATGGAATTTCAGATCTTTTTACATTAGGACTAGAATATTAGTAAGCGTAATATTTTCCCACATTGAGTCCATACATTATCGACATAAATTCTATTCGAAAAGCGTATTTGTATCGTGCACTACAAATATAGTAAAATCTAACATGAATTAGTTTCCGAAACGCAACCAACGACGTAGTTTGGAGTGCCAGGTTGCATTAAGTTAATTTTTTAAATAGAAACATTCACTCGTGTTATTGTGGTCACAGTTTGCGACACAACAAGAAAGAAATTATAAGAGGTCAACTATTCGCCAACCACAAAAGAGTTAAAAGATGCAGATATTCTATGAGAAAGTACTTATTCTGAATATTCCATAAAATTTAAAACACAGAAAGAATTTCAACTGCTTATTTCTGATTTTGAACTTTCATACTTTATATTATAAGGTCTAGCACATTCAAGTGACATGAAGCAATAATACACCTGCTACGACTTTTAATTTTATACTTTACTTTGTTTTTAAATATACACATTGAATTGCATAGCGTAACAGACACTATAGCAACTTAAGATTGCCAGGCATTTGAATGGACGAACCAGGTCCTACTATCTACAAATACCTTCTTCCCAGGAAAAGGTAAAAATATACTGTACGGTCACCCTTGGCGAAATTTTCAAAAAGTCGCCAAGGGTGACCATATGACGAAATTCCGATCGGGATAAACGGTGGGAGGAAAACGGCTAAAATAGTCACAAATATTTCATACATTGTTGGTATCTAAAAATATGCTCAACTAATTTTACAAAATTAACAAAAAACGCAGATTTATATATTTCAAACATGAATGGTAAAATAATAAAGTTGATACCTTAAATTATCCATAAAATGTTTTAATCGAATTTTATATAAATGAATTTAAATTGTTAAATATTCATGAGAAGTCAATGATAAATAAGGTCGCCAAAATACTAGTTTGCATGGTTTCCAGTAAAAATGTATGCCAAATTTGGGGCCAAAACACGTGCCAAGGGTGACCGTACAGTAAATCTGATTTATAATCTGATTTTGACAATATTTCGTAGATAGTAGGATCAAATTCTCATGTGACAGAGACTGAATCATATTTCTTAAGCACACCCTGGCAGATGAGTGTCCTGATCTTTCCCACAAATATATATAGAATTTTTACTAACCACAAAAAGGTTGTTTCTTTGTTTACAGTTGAGATTTTGAGTAGGCCCTTTTAAGACGACTCTCATTGGTTTAAAATATCCATGACGTCAGATAACTTTTCATCCACGTCACATCGTACTGAGACGGCGTTGTAAATCCGACATGTTGATAAATTGGTTGCCTACCTTCACATCACATTCTTCGAGCGGCAGCAAACAAGAAGTTCACCGTTGAATGCCTGAGAACAGTGTCGAAATTCATTTTCTTAATAATACGATTTCTTCTATAAAGAGCAAAACATCGGTTTGAGAAACCATTTTCCATGGATTCAAACCATTGACACATGGACAACAGAACAGCAGAAAAACAAATAGGAAAAAATCTTGATAAAACATCCACTTTATGGTTAGTTTAAATCAGCAAGAACTATTTAAATAAAAATAAAGATTCATTCATTAATAGAATTCTAAATCAATAATTGCAATATTTGTAAGCAATCTTTTTTGAAACTTAAAACTATAGCCTTGTTTAAGACAACATTAAAAATTTTCTTTTAAATAATATTGCTGAAATAATAAAAAACAGATTTGTAAAACATAGGCTCATAAAGTTCGTTGAATTTCTTGAAATATTCTTATATTTTATCACAATTCTGGTGTGTGTTGATAAGAAAAATAATGGTTTTATAAAGAATTTTTTAACTTTTTATGGATGACGAATGTAAATATTTGTACGGGGACGCTGAGTGTTTCTTGTGAAGACAAGTGGACGGGAAATGAAGATTTCGGGGAGCAACAAGCAAGCGGATTGTTGAAGTTTTAGAAGGGAAAGATCGGACAAAGAAAAGTTTCCAAAAAGCACCCCGAACCCAGGGCTAGGGAAAGAGAAGGGCTGGCTCAAATGCTCCCCAACACTGTCACCGGAAATAGCCGATGATGACGTAGTCTGGCATCCAAGGAGAATAAGCTGCCTGGAATTTCTAAGCAAAATAGTTACTTTTTATTTTTAAGTTCATTTTGTTTTTAATCAGAGTGAAAAAAACTACAAATGCCTCTCAAATATTTAGTAAATTTGCAATTATTATTTAATAAACCCAAAAAAATTATTATTAATATTGAAATTAACTTAAAATTGTATAACCAATATAAAAATATATTTACCTATTAGCTTCAGCTTATCTTGATTTTTTGACTATTGACCCATTTCTTGTTTTTCTGTTGAGCTTTATTATGAGATACTATCGCTGCATTTCTATTTAAATACCTAATTCGTAAAAATGTTCTCAAGCGACGAAAAAATTTAATTGCCTTTCGATTTACAGTAGGAAAAGAAGACTCTGTTTCATTTATTAATGTTGCTATGACATTTTTCCCTTTAGAAAATGTGTCGCCATGAAATTTGCGAAACGTTATGTCCGTTTGTTTTATAGTTTCCATCCATGCTTTTGTTGTAACAGTAAGTCCCCCAGCAGAAATTAAATTAATCCATTCGGAATGATTGGGCATATCGACTGAATTTCTTGATATAGTTCCAAGTGAATTATCTTTAATTTTATAAGCAATATAACCTGCCACATAAACCATAGTTTCTTTTTCAAATGGAGATATATCACAATTTTGATTGGAAGAGGCAAGTTCATTTTCCCAAGATAAAGGTAAGGGATTAATTAAGAATTCACGATTTAATTCATCATCTTGAGAATCAAAAGAAATTCATTTTACAGTCGTTATCAAAAAATATTGATAACGTCGTTTATTCATTTTACAGTCGAAATCAAAAAATATTGGCTGTTTCCACGGGAAAATTAATCCTCGCAATAAAATAACTTGAACTTTACAAAATGGGCCTAATATTTCATCCAATGAAGAGTCGTAACACCATTTCGAATCTATGTGCATTTCGTCAAAGCTCAAAGAACAAATCTTTTCTATATCACTCAAAGTTTCACAATTTTTTCATCAATAACATTGCATCTTTAAGAATTCCAGGCATGCAACTAAATTTGGAACACCATCTTTTCAAAGTACTTGCACTTGGCATATTTAATCCCATCGTATTTCGCCAAAAATCGTAAGATTGAAGATAATGACAGAATCAAAATACATTTTGAAATAGTGTCAGATGACCATTTAGTTCTTAATTTATTTTCTTCATCTTCACGCTTATAAGGGAATAAATTATTTATAACTATCTTCCCAAGTTTAATGTTCTCCTTTTGAAGTAATTTTATTTTCGTTTTTAATTTTTGTTTTTCATTTAAAAGCAATTTTTTATTTGATTTCAATCGTTTAATTATTCTTGTTGTAGAAGTTCGATTTCTTTTTGCTCATTTTTAAGGAATTTCACTGTATTTTCTGCGCATAATATTCTTTTTTTCAATTCTTCTATATTTTTTAAATATTCATTTCATTTAAGGCACTTAATAACACCATCACACTGATTTTCTGCATCACATAATTTATGTGGACTCACGCACTCAATTCTTTCAATAGCTTCTACTAATCTTCTTCTTTTCGTTTGTCTCTGTTCTCTTGGAGTATTTTGAATTATGCTTAAAGCCGGTAACTTAAGATTAGGCAGAGCCGTCGGTTTTAATATTTTTCTCTCTGGCAAACCAAGTAGTCGATTTTGCATGTCGTCCATATATTCATTCAAATCAAAATGCTCACTGCACACTCTAGCATTCTTGATGTTGATTTTGTCACTTCTTCGACATCTTTGCACCCATTCCTTTGAAAGCATTTGATTTTCTTTTGGAAATCGATGAAATATTATGTGTTTTCCTTTTGTATTTCGATACATATTTGAACACGTAGCAACAGCACACGATGTCATGTTTTCCTCTTTAAAAAATACTCTTGCTTAAAATGAAAACATTAACATAAAACAAGCCAAAATGAATGAGAAAGCTGCGATCAGACACAAGCTAGCATAGAAAATGCCAGCCAGTTGATGCCAGTGACGTCACGCTCTTCCCTAAGGCTCCTGTAAAAGGTAATTAAGGGGCTCTACTCTTCCCCTCTCCGGTGACAAGGCGGCATGCGATACATGAAAGCGATGAGCCAGCCCTTATTTTCCCTAGCCCTGCCCCGAACCAGTGTCTTAAAAGAGGGGATGTTCTTATGAACAGCGTAACACCTTGGCGGGTGTACGAAACCAGATACATATGTTTTTTTTCATGAGGTAGTTCCAACACTTCTAATTTTCACGAAACAAAATTAGAGGCTGAGGATACAGCCTGAAAGAAAGGTGGATCCTATTTATATAATGTTCCCAAGACGTTTATAAATTGTCCCAAGAAGATCTACCTACCAACGTGATTTTTCTATTCTTTCTAAGCACGTCTTCAATTGTTAACTATAGCTGGAGTGCGGCTGGGCTGAAAATTTATCATTTTGATGATGTATATAAACATATATATATATATATATATGTATATATATATATTATATATATATATATATATATATATATATATATATATATATATATATATATATATATATATATATATATATATATATATTAATATAAAGTAATAAATACAATGCTAAAAATATAATGTTGTAACTACAATGCATAATAGGAAATCTAGCCAGCGCAAAAGCAGCTAAAGAAAGATTTGCCTAGATAAATAATAATAAATAATATAATAATTTTTCAAAATAATATAATAATTTTATATTTAACGGTGAAAATATTTTTATTCAAAATTGTGGAATTCCACAGGGATCCAACTTTTCTAGCACACTAGCAAATTTATTTTTACATTATTTTGAAAAAAACTTCTTTTATCAATATCCTTTTGCTTTTCGATACGTAGATGATTTCATTATTTTCAACAATTTAAAATTTGAAGATATTTCTAAAACTATTTACCCTGAAGAACTTTCTCTAATTAAAACTAATTTATGTGAAACTAAAACAGAATTTCTGGATTTATTTATCACTATTGATAATTCCACTACATATATAGACATTTTCGACAAAACTAAACAGTTTAATTTTCATGTTAATAAGTTAATTTCTTGGAACTCCAATATTTCTTTAAAAATATACAGAAACATTATAATTAATGAGCTTAATCGCATTTATATAATCTGTAACAATTATGAATATACTAAAAATCAAATTAAACACTTAATAGCTCACCTAAAAAATAACAATATTCCAATTAATTTTATTTTAAAATATGTAGGAAGTAGGGAATCGCTTGTAAGATTGAAGTAATGCGTAGTTTTTATAACTACAGAAGGGCCACCCAAGCATTGAAGTTCTTACAAGAATCCTGAAAATACACATTTTAGTATATACACTTTATTTTATATATAACTAAAACTTAAATCCCCTTTAATACGCTTTAACTTTGTAAACCACTTTAACTTTTTGAATTTAATTACTTCTGGCAATATTTCTTCATTCTAATTTCAAA
This sequence comes from Latrodectus hesperus, assembly GCA_037975125.1. Taxonomy (NCBI): domain Eukaryota; kingdom Metazoa; phylum Arthropoda; class Arachnida; order Araneae; family Theridiidae; genus Latrodectus; species Latrodectus hesperus. The sequence goes on from JAJQOW010000200.1 coordinate 73,214, forward strand.
TTTACTTTTGGCAACTTCCTACTATTCTCATATATAAATTCAATCTGATTTACTGGTTTTTGTATTTTGTATTTTCTACTGTATGTACTTTTTTTACTGTACGTATTTTTCTACTATTGTGAGTATTTTTCTACTAATGTGAGTATTTTCATCTATAGTGAGTATTTTTATTCTTCTGCATATATATTTATCTTTTCTACATATATATTTAGTCTAATTTTTAATTAAGTTCTTTTAATACGAACACTCTTCGGGGGAATTGCTCGAAGATTTTTAGACATTTGTCCTTCGAGCATGTCAGAAAAGAGTGTTCATTTTTGCATAGCTGACCATCTCCCTCCTGATGAAGACATGGTCCCTATGCCTTCTTGTCTTTTGCTTCATATACTTTAGTATCTTTCCAATTTTATATTTCTGATTTTACTTTTCTTCATGTTTTATCTTATATATATATATATATATATATATATATATATATATATATATATATATATATATATATATATATATATATATATATATATATATATATATATATACAAATTATTATTTCGTAAGAAACTGAGATAGTATAATCAGGTATTATCAACTAATTAAATAAAGAGATTAAGTGTAATTTCAAATATTAGAAGAACACTTTAGTACATGAGTGTGCAGATATCAAAAACCCCATATCTCTTTCCGAATGCTCAAAATTGGCTAGAATTAAATCAAGGATTTTCCATGTCAAAGTACACCGCTCATTAGGTCAATTATGTAACATTAGTTCAAATGTCTTTGTCAAGAACGATATAAAAGTGCACTAGCAATAATGGTGACAGATGAAAAACAAATTTTTGGATTGGGACTGTTATAGAATCAGGGATGTTTGTGAAACAGCGTATTCCGAAATACTATTGTGCATTTCCGTTCCCCTTTAGACGACACAACATACTGTTCTAGATGAAAATAATTTATATTGATGTGCCTGGTCACTTCGTCCAGTTTCCTCTATATTTTCTTAATCACCCTGCTTACAAGAAGATGCATTGCTCTATGTGTGCCCTATTAGTTTGGCCCAGGGAGAGGCGGACAATTGTTCTACAGCTGGTTCTGACTCTATTCTTACAGAGAATTTCACAGGTTACAGCTAATCAGATCTTCTCAACAGTTCCTGATTATACTTGAGAGCTTCGATGCCAAGACGTGACGCTGGAAATAAGATGACTCTGGAAATCCAGACCAGGGTGTAATTGAGTAAGCAGCCTCTGAACGCCGAGCACAGAAATTAAGTTTATTTTTCATGGAATTCCTAAGAAGTGAGCTTCCGAAGCACCCGGGAGGCCGAGCTTCCAGAAAACCACCCCTTCATGAAATAGAGGAAGCAATCCTTGCTCCACAGGACCAACGCTCTGCCCTCCTGGGATAGGCTTGGAAAAAAATTCTTTGTGAATAAAATTTCTAATATGGAGGAAAATCTTTTCCATTTGCAAGGCAAAAGAAAAACCAGGTTGATCGGAAAAGAACTGTTGCTATTTCTTCATTCCCCCCTTACTTTCTTAAAAAAATAAACAAAGAAAATTCCAAAACAAGCGCTAATGGAAGATATTCTCTAAGGAATTAGGAATAAAAATCTCAAAAAAGGTAGAAAAACGAATTTCTTGTCCATTTTTTTCTAGCAATCAGATCTATGTTTAAATAAAAAAATTATTTTTGTATAAAAAAGTTTCTTACTTATTCTCATTAATAATTCAATATCTATTTTTAGAACTTTTCAGGAGTAAGGAAAAATTAAAATCACGTTAAGAAAAAAGCTCTAAGTATTTTGCCACGCGAAGAATAGATTAATAGGATCATTAAACTTTTACTGCATTTTGACTTATTTCCTTATACATTTCTATTTTTATTTATTAGTCATTTTAACGATGGAAGTATGAAATATGCAGGGACATTATTTCAACCATAATTTTGGTATCTAAGTCACTTACCCGTTTATGTTTCAATGAACGGATTTAATACTTCAACTATGTTAAAAGAATACTTTTTGCTAAAAAAGTGGCTTCAAATAAAACTGCTTTTTCTACAACTAGATTTTTTACAAACATATGATTTTTCATAACAATCAAAGTAGGCATTTCCATCGTTTTAAGGTGTTAAATTACCTCCAGGAATATTATTGAGGCATGATTTCTAAAAACAAGCGAAATTAGTTGTGTCTCAGTAAGCCTAATCGGATGGATAATCTTCCTTGACACAGTTACGTATTTCCAACTTGAAAGGATCAAAGCATGCAAGCTTGTCAAGGCTTAACATTTTGTATTAGATTGTTCGCACTGATAGATAGGATCTAATTTCTTATTAGATCCTACCTTTCAGGAAATATGAATGGTAGGAAATATTATATCCTATCTATTGGTGGGAACATTTAAAGAAAATGTCAAAGCACACATTTGCCAATTTCGTTACGCGACTAGAGTTAAAAAAATTACGATGCTATTAGCTCTGTTACAAAGATTTAATCTTTTAATTAATTGGTAAAATTTCCATTTTTACTGTATTTACATGACACTTACCATTTGTTACAAGTATGGACGCTTAGAAAGTAAGGTAATAATATATCTTCCTGAGTTGGTCATTTGACATACATACCTACATAGCGGTGCATGCGAGCCCCGTACCTTTAGGTTAACGATTTTGGAATACACGCCCATCACCAAGTGCCTCGTCATTTTAAACCACTTTAAGTGATGAGATCATATCTGAGCTGGCAATCTCCTCCCATCTCCACGTCACACCAGGAGAAGGACTTTGGACGTAGGGGACACGTCCCCGCCCACGGATTTCCAGCAACTCAGTGAAAGAGAGTACGGCGTGGTCTCTCCCAATCACTGACTGCTGCAAATGATGTTTCACTTTGCTGATCTTAACGGGAAGCGGCGTGAAGCTACTGAGCCACTGGAGCTCAAGGTCATTTGACAGTGTTTTAAAATCAAAGATGTATTTTCGGGACGTGTAAGCCGTTGATTAATTGGTAAAAACAGGATTCCCGTTGTATGTACTTGTGGTTTATCATTCGCTATGAATATGTATGTTTAGAGAATATGTTAATGTATAGACCAACCTCGTCGCTTGACCATGTTCCAAAATTCAGCGTTGCTGGGACTTCATTCGCTGATCAGTTGGTAAAATCTGGAGTCTAACTGTATTTACTTATCGCTTCTTATTTAGTATACGCGTAGATGCTTAAATGAATGAGTCACTTGATCATAATTCAAAAATAAGATGCTGAGTTGGGTTTTTGTGGTTCAACCCGTTGGCTAATTGGTAAAAGCTGGATTCTCATCGTATTTACTTGTCCCTTATCACTTGCTATGTGGGGTCACTTAATAAAAACTACTTGCTAACCTCGTCACATGACAAGGGTTTAAAATTAGAAGGCAAAGCTATGATCTTGTAATTTAACCTGCCGATTAATTGGTTTAACATTGTATTCTTCTTCTTCTTCTTCTTAGAATTGGGTTTGTATGTCATTGGGCACCTCTGCTTTTATCAGCATTTTGTACCATTAACTCCAAACCCAATGTTTCCTAGTTCCAGTTGCTCGGGTCACCCACTTTATTAATAAAGTCCGATAACCCTTTAATGGAGTCTAGGTGTAACTCTCTAGTATGGATGATGCCTAAAGAGGTTAATCTAGGGAGGGCAAGAGCCTCGCATTCATAAATGATATGCTCTGCCGTTTCCTCTTGCGTATGACATTTCCAGCAGATAGGGTCTTGCTGAAATAGTCCCATCTGGTCAGATAGTCAGTCATACAAGGGATAGCTTCCTGACTTTCACCAGAAGATGGTTTGGAGGTCATTTCTACCTCAAGTGAAGGATTCATTACTGCCCCTTTACAAGACAGCCTCTGAGTTCACTTGTCTTTTTCCGCAAGGTCAACTTCAGAGGCATCACCTGTAGATGCAGAAAGGATTGTTATTTCTTGTGTCTTTTCAGCCACAAGATAACAATTTATAAGCTCAGGTAATATAAGTCCACCCAGCAAACATTGTATTTATTTGTCAGGTTATATGTGTGGATAAAAAGAAAGATATGTTTAAACCTCGTCATTTCACCATTTTACCATTGGTCCTCTGAGCAAAATTAAAAGCCAATGAATTGTGTTATCGAGACTTAACCGGTTGATTCATTCGTAAAAATTCTATTCCCATTGCTTTATTAGTTGACTGTAGTTTATTTGTTACTTGTGTTGTTGTTGTTGCTTATCCCCGACTGGCGTGACCGAACCATCACACCAGCCCCATGAATCCAAAAATAGTCTCTCAAGCACCACCTCCGGTCTCAACTCCATGTCTGAACTATTGGATGCTTTTCTTTTTTCAAATTTTACTGAGCGAGCAGTCACCATAAATCAAGTGATTGAAATATTATTTAAGTATTTACTTATATGTGACAAAATAAGTCTAAAATCTATTATCAAAATATCATTTCACAATTAATTTCAACGTTTTTCTTTTCAAGCTGATGAGGTGCATTTAATATAAAACAAATATTTATTTAAAAAGAAAAAGGTTTTCTTCTTTTTTGATAAAATTGGAACGAATGGTGAATAATATAAGTAACACCAACTACATTAGATAAAGGGCCGTGGTAGCCTAGTGGTTAAGGTATCGGTCTTCCATCCGGAAGGACGGGGTTCGATTCCCATTGCCGCCAAAGACCCACCGAGTACATGCGATATACGTGCTCGTTAAATCTGTGAAATCGAAAGTCCTGTGGTCGGTCGTTGAGCAGTTACCATGGGTGCAATGGTCTGGAGAAATTTACTCCCCCTTCAGATCAATGCCAAAATTGAGGGAGTAGATCCTCTGGTGCTGCCATCTATCGGAGGATTTGAAGAGCAAAAGTCGTACTTTCACCTTCATGGTGCTCTGATTAAACGAAAGACGCTCCCAATTGACTGAAATTCGCATTGCCAAGGCATAGCGAGCTTGGCTTGTCCAAGTGTCATAAGTAACAACAACAACAACAACAACATTAGATAAAAAATTAATTTTGGGTTATCACTTGTCTTTTAGGTTTCAAAGTAAAAAAGGATTTCGTTAAATTTCTTTAAACTAAGAACTTAAACCCTGTCATAGTTGATATACAATAACAGGGGATCCTTCAGCAAAGTTTTCGCTTTCATTTATGAGTTCGATGCAACTTTAAATGAAAAATGATGCGTTGAAAAGGAAAGATCTCGCATTAGTTTCTATACAGGGGAAGAAATAACAACGCTTTTTTTGACAGAAACTATTTTAACTTCATAGACGATCTTAAATGTTTTATATACATTAAATGTCAGCAAAATGTTTTTCGAAGATAACTTCTTTTGAAAAAGCTCTTTATTTTTCATTAATGTTTAAAAGGCAAATAAACAGTTTATTCTTTTTCTTCCGCTCTGTAAATAATACACACAGGATTTATTGCTCCAAAGAAATATGACTTTCAGCGTTTATAACTGGGTTGAAATGATATAATGATATAACATTACCCTTTATGGGTCTTTAAACCCACATTTCAAGGAAATGATGAAGGCTCAATTTAAAGCATACATTTTTTCACTTTCCATTACAAAACTACCATTATGAAATCAGAAGATACACTACAATTTACGTAATGTGTTTTTCCCAATGAAATGGTCGTTTTTTAATGATATAAACAATATATATATATATATATATATATATATATATATATATATATATATATATATATATATATATATATATATATATATATATATATATATATATATATATATATATATATATATACAAGCTGACCCAGCCACGCGTTGCAGTGGCAGAGTTTTTATAATAGATTGAATAAATTTTTTACTAATTCTTGGGTACAATCAAATTAATATTTTCTAAAAAAATTTAAAATAGGTTCATTCATATGAGATTAAAAATAAAACGTTTCGTAAAAATTTAAAAGGAATAGGTAAAGTATCGAAATTTTGAAATTAAGCATAAATCAACGTATACTTTCTGAATTTACATTTTATTCATCTTATATTAAATTATAGTTAGTAATCAGTGACTCACTTATAAAATATACTATATAAATTAAAAACATCTAAAAATAAATTGTTATAAATGAGGTAGATAACATTGACATCGAACTATTATTTTTTCAATTTTTAATTATTAAAACTAAAAAATTTTTCCGCGGTATTATACTGAAATAAAAAAATTAAAAGAATTTATCATTTGAATAAATAAATTAGATCAAAATGTTCTACTGAATAAATTAATAATTATCAAATTATAAAATAAAAATAAAAAAAATAAAAGGCTGTCAAGAAATACTTACATGTTTTCGAGGTGGTATGAAAATTAGTAGAGAAAAACAGTAATAAATAAAATTTTATTTTACTATTTATAATATTAAAAATATTCAAACTGAACACGCACAATAATAACACAATACGAAGTATAATAATGAAAGTGATTCACAAAAAATTGTTATAGTATGATTATACATTATGAAAATAGATGTACATCATGAAAATATAATAATAAAAATATATGTAAATTCTATATTTAACCACGCGATTGCGCGCGCACGTTAATTTTCTCGAAGATGTATAATCTAGAAAAATAAACACGTCGCCATCTGCCGAATACCTGTGCAACTTAGATGCTAAACCGCCATCTATTAGGAACTTACAGAACTAACCAATAAATAAACATTAATGTCGTATAATAAATATTGAAAATAATAATTAAGAGATAAAAACTATTCTGTCTTTTAAGTTGGACCATATTATAAATGGTTACAAAATTTTATCAAAATCCGTTCAGTAGTTTCGGAGTTTATCGGGAACATACATCGTGACACGAAATTTATATATATATATATATATATATATATATATATATATATATATATATATATATATATATATATATATATATATATGTTTCCAATTTTATTTGTTTTATTTTAATAAATAAATAAAAATCACATTTTCAAAAATAATTTAAATTCTATTTTAAAATTTCCTCTAAATCAACAAAAATATTGTTCTTTATGTTAATACTTAACTTATGTAGAATAATATACAGTGATCTGTGGCGCATGTATTTAAATAAGCATTAATATTTCAATATTTCTTTTTCTCGTTTATGCTGAAATCAATCAATTTAGTCAATTTAAATCATTAAAAAATTAATCGTAATTCAAAATGAATTAATATTTTAATTGAATTTGAAATATTAAAATAATGCATGCGTTTATCATACAAGTTAATCTAATTTAAAGGAATGGTACTTTAATTCTTACATAATTAATGGAATTATTTTCTAGTAAATGTAAAATTTCTTTCATCCCCACTCACAGTATTTTTTAAGCACATTAAAGAATCAGAACAGAGCTGTTCCCGCTGGGTGTCCATTGAAATAAAATTACGCACGTGTAAATATAATAGGATACATTTCTTAATTAAGTTGCTACAGAGATGAAAATTCGCTTCTTTCAAATTATTTATGTAATTTAAAAGACGTGAAAAATTACTTAATATAAAAGAAGGTTTTTTTATGTTTGGTTTTTATACAAAGTTACTTTTTACCATTAATAAATGGAAAGAAGCTTAAAAGCAAATTCACTTTTTTAAATCTATCACAAGCAAAAAGTTTTCTTTTATAAAAGGTGAATGGAAATATGTTTTAAAAAATGAATTTCCCTTTCCAGAAATTTTTAATAAAAATGAAATTTCTTGAAGAGCATTATTAAAATTACTTTATGGAGAGTCCATTTAATTGCCATGTAATTATTTTCGAAGTATAATTTCCTGAGTAGTAAGAGAAGCATATGAGAAAAAAGAAAAACCACGGTTTTCTTCCAGTCATACTAGCCGTTGAGATTTAAAAGAAGCAGTAATGGTGTCGAATAAGTAAAATTCTATTAAATATTTTGACCAACAAAAATATTACTAAAAGTGAAATGATTATCCCTTTGCAGAATTGAACATTAAAAGATTTATTTGTTGCATTTTTTTTGTAATATTAATATCTAAATCCGAAAAAAATATAAATTCGAAAAAATATGAATCCGATAAAAAGGTTTAAAGTTTGACATTTTTATAAAATAAAAACAATAGACTGTTCAGTAAGAAATACATATTTAGATTGCATACAATGATATTGAATTTTAAAGTTATTTTAATAAACGCGACAAAACGCGGGTATTTACTAAATGCAATATTAGTTTCTTAATATTTAGTTTAATTTATAGCAGCATTTATGAGATAAATTTAATTATACTTATATTAATGTATTTAATTATTAAATACTGATAATTTAAAGTAATTCCAATGTATCTTCCCCTATTAAAATTAAAGCCTTATTATACAACTCAGAAAGCGATGTTTTCCAGCAAAAAAGCATAAAAGAATATTTTACGAACGCTTTTATGGTCTCGATTAAAGTTTTTCCATTATGTCTTCAATCGTATTATGTTATAACGTTAGTAAAATATCTTTTTTATATTATTAATTATGTAAGATATCCTCTTAATCAGATCATTTGATTAATAATAATTTCAGTGTCGCGAAAATGTGTGATTATTTGGGAATAAAATATGATTAAAAGTTGTAGATATATGCGATATTATTATTTGAATTTTCATATTTATTCAATCAAATGAAAAAGTTTCCACTTTATAGAATGCCTTTAATTTTTATTTTCAAAAGTAACATGTCTTTACATAATTAGTTTTTATTTGAAACAAAATTTTTAATTCATTAAAATTAAAATTATTTTAATTTGTTATACTATATTTTTCATTTATATATAAAGTTTAATACTTTAAAATTTCTTAGCAGTAAAATATTTGTCATCAGAAATTGAATTAAACTTTATATTTATGACAGACAAAAGTTAAATTCCAAACATTTTAAAAGTCATGAGCATTCGTATTTCGACATCAGATTCAAGAAAGTCAAGATTCCTCTTCTTACACATGCTACAAATTTAAAGAAACAGTATTTCTATAAATAATTCTTCGAGTACTTTTCTACAATAAAAGTAATAAATACATGATAAATAACATTAAATGATTAAAAAGCTTTTTGCAGTAAATTTATTTTTAGTTAAATAGTTTATGGGAAATGTACATAATATATTTTATTCAAAAATAATTACAGTGACAAAGCATACATGTTTGTTTCTCATAAATTAGCTACAAAAATGATTGGTTAGGAAGTAATTTATTATCTAGCGAGATGAATAAGTACATTTTTCAAAAATTCATCACAATGTTTTCACGAGGGATAAAAAAAAAGTATAACTTTTCCAATATTCCTCGCATCTTGACAAGACTAGTGGGAAAGTAAGAAACCTGCAGTTTTTCTCAGACTTTATCGATTTCAATAAAAAAATGAAGTGAAGTGATTAAAGACGTGTACGAAGAACGATAAAGAAAGTACAGCTCTGTTATCGATTCGGCGCTTTATAAACTTTCGTCTACGGAAGTTCTAAAATTAAAACCAACATTTTCAGGAAAATTTTGTTTTCCTTGCAGGATATTCAGGCAAAATCTAGTAAAGTTTGGATTACTAAATTGATACCGATGTGCGTGGATGTGAAAATTTTTTATTAAATTAATGCTTCTTTCGATGTAATTTTGCAAGTTTAAAATATAATAGTTCCTATAAATCAGTTATTGCCTTACATTATTATTAATATTAATTTCTAAGCCAAAAAATGTATATGAATTGTTGGAATAAAAAAATGTGTTGTTTGTTGATTTACTTAAAAATACCAAGAAATGTTTAATCTAAAATAATCTAATAATCTAATCTGCAATTAAAATGTTACTTTAACTTTTGTTTATTAATCGCTTTCTGGTCAATTTTACGCACGAAGACAGGTCCATATATATGTGATTATTATTGCATATTATTAGTTTTTTGCTTCTCTGTTTCGATGTTTTAAATTCCTAAGAAAATACCACAGGTTTTAACAAGATTAGCTGTAGGAGGCGTTAAAAATTTGCTTTTGAGAAAAATATTTAATTTTTGTACCACTAAATTTATTAATTTATCTGTTCTCAAATGAGATGTGTTGATTCTTGGACATTAAATGACAATTTCATAGTCAAAATCAATGAAATGGTTAAAATGTATTAAATAAAACACCTTATCAAGAACTGGATGACAATAAACGCGGTAGTGTAAAGCTGTTAAGAGAGAAATAGGCTGCTCTTACTGAACAAATGTTCTTTAGTTAGGTAGCGATATGGTCAGTTAGGTAGCTATTACCTTCCGTTCAACACTTCGTGGTTTTTAATCCCACCTTAGAAGTGGTTGTTTGTAGTGGTTCGAAATTCATTTCAAACTGTGTAGATCCTTGTTTAATTATCATTTGTCTTCAAAAAGTGACCATTGTGTGTGACAAACAAATGAAACTAAATTGAATCTGAAAAAATATGAAATGTCTGATGAAATGTACAAATACATAAAAAACCAAGTTCTGTCATCAATGGCCTGCAGAGCAGAATAAGTCTCTGGAATACCAAACTGCACTTCAAAATAAAATGCTTGAGAGGCCTCGAGTGCCTTATCGCCATAGAAAATCATACCAGTTGTCATAAATCTAAACCGAGCTAAGAATCTAATTCTCATAATTTATCGTATATATCATCGATTAGCTTCCTTTGACGGGTAAGCTCTTGAGAATATAACTTAAAATATAATGGAGTTGGATAACAGACTGTCATTGCATTGTATACACCGGTACTCCCATTAGAACCCGAATGATTTACTGCAAATGTCCACCGGACTTATGTATGATGAAGCCAGGACAATAATCAGAACCATTCTTTGCCTTAAGTAGAGATATAGTTGTTACTTTTGCGATTGCGAACTGAATGAACAAAACTGTGAACGATCGAAAACTGGACTTTAATCATTCTACAGTTCCTGTATTGTGTTTCATACAATTATAACAGCTCATTTTTACACTAATGACACAATGTAACCAATTGTGCTACTTTTAGGGACACATTGTTCCAGACCCTTTCATCAAAAATGCAGTACTATGCAACATACTATCTGCAGTACACTTGAATTGCACCTTCAGTATTCTTTCTTGGTTATGTAGTTATCAAATCATTCGACACTCAAATCCATTTAAAATATTCTGAAGTAAATAAATTCCGGTGTGATCGAAAACAGTATTAAGCAGAATGAGCTATAAGATGGCATAAAGAATCTATGTCTGGTGACATATGGGATCATTTACATATTCAACAACGCATTGCCACCAAGAATAAGGTCTGACAGTCTTGATTTAATTATTCAATGTGTAGCTTAGGAATTTCTTCATGTTCATTCATTTCGTAAAGTTTTCTTCGTTTGGAAATAATCCACGAATTTTAGAGATTTCTTCATAATATTTACTCACAGTGTAAAGTTTTCGTCTTTAGGAGATAACTAACACCTACTAAGAATCTCTTCATGTTCACTCACCTTGTAAAGTTTCCTTTTTTTTGGAAATAGTTCACACTCTTTCTAAAGATTTCTTCATAATGTTTGCCCAACATGTAAAGTTCTTGAAGAACAGACCGCTGTGCATCATGACAAGAGCAACTTAACAATGAGTGCAAATGAGCGTTGATTATAGTTTAAATTATCTATCAACTCTGTAATCAAAACTTCGAAATGGAAAACAGCCTGCGTGTTTTAAATCAGTCAGAGACAAACATCTGTATATTTTACAATCCATTTGATGAAGCTGATCTCAACTCAAACTCGAACAAAGAGAATTATATACACTGATGGAAAAAGTAGACACTCATGTTTTATAAATCATACTTTATATTTTAGCGCAATTAATATAAATTTTGTTTCTATTTTATTAATCCAATTTTCTTTTATTTTCAGTGAATAAGTGTTTATCTAAAGACAGCATTGTAGAATAATACTTAAAGATTTCTTTCTACTCAGTGAAAAAAGTAGAAGGACATCGGCAAAAATATTCTCATTTTGGAATCTGCAACAGTTTAATATGTTGAAAACATTGTTCTTTGAGAGAAATTGTCTTTCTTTCAAAAGTTATATTTTGTTGAAAAAATTCTCAGTTTTAGTACAGTTAAATACCTAGAGGGAAATTTCTAAGTGAATTTCAAAAAAACCAAATTGTATCATGGAAAGATGTGGGCAAAAGTGTAAGAGAAATTTCAAGGCTCCAACTCATCAGTCCAAACGCTGTTTCTAACTTCTTGAAAAATCTTAAGAGTCAGAGGTAAGCAATGATTGACAAACTTAAATAATTGACTTTACGTAATCAAGGAAAATCTTTAAGGAACTTAAATTATGCATGGAAGCATTGCAAAAGCACAAGAGCACAAGACTCATCTGAAATCCCACATGTAATTAGAAGAACATTTTACAACTACATAAAAAGATCGGATACGTTGATATTCAAGAAAAGAAAGCACCTTCCTAAATGGAACGAAAGTCACATTCAACACCGGTTACTAAGGGCCAAAGATCACATAATTTGGAACTCCAAATGGATTTCAGTTATTTTTTCTGATGAAAAAATACAATTTAGATGGCCCAGGCGGTTATCAAGTTTACTTATAGTCTGGGTACACAAGAAGAAACTTATTCTTCCAGACAGATAGGAGAAGGCGGTTTAATAGTTTGGATATCTGAATAGCTGTTGGGTATGGTAGAAAGACTAATCTCGTGTTCCTGGATGGAAGACAAAACATTCAGATTACATTCAAATTCTAAATTCAGTGCTTCTTCCCTATGGTGCTGCGCTAGGCTGAAAAAGTTGGATATTTAATTAATATGAAACATCAATTCACAAGAACAATGAATGACATTAAATTTGGTTTGAAACAAATAATGTTCGGGTTTTGCCATAGCCTGCTAAAAGTCCAGACCTCAATATTGTCAAAAATATATACTCAGTGTGGACGCCAGAGGCAAGCAATGAGAATCTTTAATCGAACTTCGAGAAGGTTTGAATTGTGTTTCGGACAATTATCGTCAAACCAAAACTTAAGGCTTATGGGATTCAATGGCAAATAGTCTTTGAAATAATTGAAGCAAATAGCAGAACAATTCCTTATTAACAAGACTTTTATTTTCAATCTTCCTACTTTTTTCACACAGTGCGATGTAGTTGAAACTAATTTTTAATTGTAATAAGTAAGTAATTATTTAATATTTCATGTTAGAGATATAATTATCTGATTGTAAATAAGTTTTTATAAGTGCTGTAGTAAAATTATTTTGTAAAAATTTAGAGTTTTTCTTTTATCTGAAAAATACCTATACCTAATGTAAATTTACTTTTCACCCGTAGTATATGTATAACTTTGTGTGAAAAAAGATTTAACAATAAATCTCTTCATTGAAAAAATATATTTCATTTTTAATCATATTTTAATTGTTGCCTTGACACAGTTTCAGCAAATGTAATAGCTTTAAAACTTGCTAGAACTAAAACTAGGAAAAGCGAGTATAAGAAGTTGATCAGCTTATACGATCATTAAAGTGTACTTCTGACGCTAAATCGCAATATTTGGCGACATATTTCTTTCACGGAAACAGTCGACTGGATAATACTTAAATAACATACATATATGTATACATATATATATATCAAGCTGTAAAAGTCAGCCATTCTTTAAGATATTCCACAAACTTTTCCACACCTGATTAATAATCATTCATTTTGTCGGAAAGTGAAGCAGTTTAATATATAGCTTTTTCTCAAACATGGTACGAAAAATAAATTTAATCTAAAAAAAGCTGATTAAAGCACTTCCTTCTTTTGCCATTTTTGTTCGTTTCCAATTAGAGGGGTTGAAAGTGCTGACAGAACAGATCTCGGAACCAATTAAAACGCCTCGCGGGGACAGTGGCAGGTGCAACGATATTGAAAAGCAACTTAGTTTGTCCATTGTATAGGTGTACTGTTTTTAGCTTCATTTTGTAGAAGCCATTTTTCGTGAAATGTGCAACATTTCACTTTGTTCAACTTCCACGACACATTAAAGCATTTCTTTAGTTTCAGGGTCATCTATTCTGTGTTATTAATTCCTTCTTAACATGAATTTCTGATGATAAATGTTTCGGTATTTGATGAAAATTATGTTTGTAGATATATTATTTTACAACCCTTAGTAACTGTAATAAATGGAAATAAATTAACCGCGCGAGATCAATGTTTATTTCCACTTTATGAATTTTCATCAAAACCTTAAAAAGTACAATTTAAAATGTTCTTGTATGAAATAATGTGATTAAGTGGAAAGTTATCTATCTCTCTTACAATTTAAACAAAATTGTACTCAGTTTTCAAATAAAATTGAGAGTAATTACAGCATTATTTATTTTTATGAAAATTAAATTAAAAGTAAGTTCTGTATTACACCGAAATATGGACCACAATAATAAAAGAGAATTTACACGTGCATGTGAATTTTCATAAATTATAATTAACAAGTTTCGCGCTTGTGTTGCATAGTTTTAGTGTTTTTCAGTGTTTTTTTTCCCTCCTAAACTACTAAAAACAAGAAAAGCAGTTATTTTTGAAAAATTGCGATTAGACGTATGAGAAATGATAAATATCAATAGAGAATCTTCCTAAGTATAAACTAGCACTGAGATTGTATTGTGTAATAAATATTAAACACTATGAATCTTATTACTACCAAAATTAACTCTTAAAGAGCTTAAAATTACATAATGTTACTTTGTTAAAATTATGAAAACTTGCTGCTATATTCACGAGCGATTCTGCAAATCTGTTCGTAAGAAAATGCACAGAATCGTAATCAAGAAGTACTTCATTTTCTCTACGTATACATATATAATGATTAATAATTATTAAAAACTTTAGTCATTACGAATTGTAATTTTTTGGTATGAAAAATTTAAAATTAATCTCTAAATATGAATTGTATAAAATAAAAACTTTTGACTGAAACAGAAAATTTTTTTTATGAATTTCATTCTTTAAATGAACATTTTTGATCAAGGATATCCTTCAATAGGAACTAACAAAAGCAAATACAAGAAAAATTGTAAATAACCATGTTTGTAACATGTTTTCCTTACTTCATATTTCAGTTATTTCGCTATTACTGCAGGGGAACAATTAAGTTCTTAAATATTTATTTCTTTTCTCAAAAAATCCTCAAAATTTAGAAAATCCTTATTTTCTAACCATGGTGAACGAAATTTGACTTTTATACCTTTTTAGAATCAAAAATGAATTCATAATAATTGAAATCCTGGGAAACACACTCTATTTAGAGTTTGAAAAGTCATAAAAATGTTTTGAATACATAATTTATGTTTCATATGGATGTGGTTTTCTCTTGTCAGTTATTTTGTTGAATGGTATACGAAGGGCATGTTTTATACTTTAACTGGTGCAAAATATCCAAAAACTCTTGGAAAGCACCACTTTGGTTTTGCGATGCAGCTTTCAGCATGTGTAATCCAGAATGCGTGGCGGTTTTCTTGATTTTAGACCTACAACCCACGAATACGTCTGACTATATGGGTTAGCTGCATAAATAACTTTTACTTATTAGGCTATACACTCCGTGTTATAGATTGGTAAAAAAAGAAAACTGTTTCGACACGAACTCTCAAAATTATACTTTGAAACGAATAGAATTAAGAATTTTTCTTCACTTATATAAATACTTTGCTTTAAATTAGTTACCATATCTGTAGTAATAAATAAATACCAATTAGGATAAAAAGCATTTTTCCTTACAATAAAAATTTAAAATGTATTGAAATTTTTTCTCACGCTTTTTTAGCGCTGCACTTTCGATTAGTGGTAATAGAAACTTCTGCTTCATGTGAATTAGAATTGTTTCACAGTTGATGTAAAAAGGTTAAAACATGTACGAATTTGACTACTTTTTCCATAAATAACGTTAATTTGTATTGCTTATTGTGTTCAGAAAATATAACTAAAACTAATTTCCATTTAAAAAGATTTTTTTAAGTTTGTAGATAAGCGTGTTACGTTTTTTCGTGGTCAGCGTGCCAGACTGCAGATAAGGAGGCCCTGGGTTCGAATCCCGGTTCGGGCATGGATGTACTTTCTCTCTCTATCTGTCCTGTCTTTGTCCCTTCCTTGTATTAATGAGGTGTGAATGGTTGCCTACCCTATAAACGGGTACCTATGGCATGTGTATAGAGCAAAGTCGCACTTTCACCTTCATGGTGCTCTGATTAAAACGAAAGACGCTCCCAATTGACTTAAATTCGCATAGCCAAGGCATAGCGAGCTTGGCTTGTCCAAGTGTCATTAGTAAAAACAACAACAACGTTTTTTTCATAGCGACGAAGATAAGATAACTCAGAAATAAAGAAGATTAATTATTTCTTTTAAAAATATTATTATATTCTTCAAAAGAAAGATTATATTCTAAAAATCTTTTTAAAGAATATCTAGTTTAAGAATATCCAGTATTTTCAAGAAATACTCTATTCACAGTTTTTCCAGTCTCAGTGACTGGAAGTATCATATTTTTAAACTTTTACACAAGCTAAAAACCAATACAGTTTCTAAAAGGCAGCCCCAAACTTTGGCAGTTTTTAGAACTAATGGTTCAAATGTCCAACTAACTCCTTGCCTCACACTCATATAACTACTTGGCTGGTTGAGATCAATAGTTATAGATGTTCAGTGTAAAGATCTTGAAATTTCCACAACATTCCTACCTGAACTGTATGATATCTTGGCTCCTACTGGACAGACTGGCTCAAAACTTCGAAATGTTAACTTAAATTTAGTCACCAAATCTATTGCCAAGTGCTGTCTAATCATTAAAAATATCACCAAATGTGTTCCGAGCTGTCTTAAGTTTCTTATTTTTCAGTTCTGAAAAGCGTACCTTACAGCAGTAAATTGCTGTTTTATTAAATTTAAACGTTTTCGAGCTAAGAGAAGGTTGAAACGCAATAAATCTGAAGCATATTTTCACAGAACAAATGGTATTCAGACAATACTATTACAAATCAAACGACAATAACATAGAAAAGCAATTAATGAAATTAGAATAGAGAAAAATTATGAAGATAAGCTATTAATAGAAGAGAAAACGTGTTAAAATGTAAAACTTCAGATGTACGAAATGTGAAGACGACGAAAAATACGCTACTTAAAATGTTATAGACTGTATCCACTGTTCTCAAGATCAGGTAGGAATATTTTATAGCTTCGAAAAAGCCATTTTTAAAGTTGAATAAAGTTAATGTACGTGCACATTGAAAATGGATAAACAGCACAACCTACTTCATATCTTTAATACATATTTAAAGTGGTTAAAAATAAAAATAGAACCGCTAGAAAATCAAAACATACTCCTCTTTTGTTTTGACAGATTTTAATTTTTAATCTATACACATTTCTCTGAAACTCATTATTTAGAATTTAAGGGGCGTGGTAGCCTGGTGGTTGGCACACCAGCCTTCCGTACTGAAAGGTTTCGTTCCCAATGCCGCCAAAGACTCACCGAGTACATGCGATATACGATCTTGTTAAATCTGTGAAATGGAAAGTTCTGCTGTCGGTCGTTGAGCAGTTACTAAGGATTTAATGGTCTGGAGAAAATTTCCTCCCCTTCCAAATCATTGTCAAAATTGTGAGAGTGGATAATCTGGTGCTGCCATCTATTTTAGGAGTCTTTGAGCAAAGACGTACTTTCGCCTTCATGGTTGTTGTTGTTGTTATTTATGACACTTGGACAAGCCAAGCTCGCTATGCGAATTTAAGTCAATAGGGAGCGTCTTTCGTTTTAATCAGAGCACCACGAAGGTGAAAGTACGTCTTTGCTCTTTTTTAAATGCTCCGATAGATGGCACTCCCTCAATTTTGACATTGATCTGAAGGGGGAGGAAATTTTCTCAAGACCATTGCACCCATGGTAACTGCTCAACGACCGACCACAGAACTTTCAATTCCCCAGATTTAACGATCACGTATATCGCATGTACTCGGTGGGTCTTTGGCGGTATTGGGAATCGAACCCCGTCCTTCCGGATGGAAGGCCGAAACGCTAACCACTAGGCCACCACGGCCCGCCTTCATGGTGCTTTGATTAAACGAAAGACGCACCCATCTGATATAATTTCGTATTTTCGTCGGCGAGCGATCTTGGCTTGTCCAAGTGTCATTAATAACAATTTAGAATTAACTTTTGAAAAATATGATAGGTAGAAATAATTATTAAATTATAGGAAAAGAGAAAATTTTTTATTTATATGAAAAGAAAAAAAAAAAACAATTCCGTTACATGTATGAAGCTCTAAACAATCACCTTCTACATTTAATTAACTATAGGATAAGAACTTTACAATTCCCATGTTAAATCCATCTGCCGTCAATTTTTAAAGTCAAAAACGTCCGCTGCATCCCCCACTCTCCAAAACACTGATCACCCACAGAAATTCTTTTACTGTTAATTAATAGCAAGCAGTGGATGGTTGGTTTGGTTTGTTTGTCGCTCAACGGTCATTTTTTGCACACGAAGGCTAATTAGACATGTACGGGAATGAAAGAAACTTTACATATATAACAGAACTATTTTGTTTTAGTAAGCAGTTTCTTTTCAATTTTTATTACTAAATGGTTATCATTTTTGAATGAATGCGTTCATATGTATGTTTCACAATCAAATCAAATTTTTATATACACATTATATAACACGCAATTTGCAATCTTGCTAATTTACATAGATAAGAAATTGAGAAATTTAATTTGGTTTTTGCAATCAAAATTTTTTCTAAAACTATTCGCACAGTACATTTTATTGTTGGTAAAGTACAGTTTATAAAATATATTGTTTTAAAAATTGTAAAGTACATTGTTTGGTAAAGTGCAGTTTGTAAAGTACATTGTTTGTAAAATACATCGAAAAGTGCATTGGATAACAATACAATATTTTTGTTTTCTAATATTAAAATTGTAATAAAATTTGGTTAATATTTTTTTCTTCATCACTTCTCTTTCTCATATTAGGTTTTCATGCAGTGCAGAGAACAACAACAACAATAATAAGAAAACCATAAAAATGTACATTAAGAACTTCTATAATTTTTCATTTTTCATTTCTACACAAAATCCATACGCCATCCATATTACTAAAAAAATCATCAATTACATGATCCCAAAACTCTGGTTTTGACTGTAATAATTGTAGCATTTCTTTTTCTATTGTTATTGGAGATAAATTGCTTAATCTATCCTGGCTCATTGTATTGCGTGCATAATTTTTTACTCTTTTCAATGCTGAAAAGGATCTCTCCACCGAAGCAGTTGAAAATGGAACTAGTACAAATTAGACGTGCCAATTTATTTACTTCGCTTAGGGTATCTGTCAAATCATTCAGCATTATATGATGAATAAGTTTCGATAAATTCATTTCGTGGTATGATTCACAAGATAAAGAACACTTAATTCATTGGTTAGCTTAACAAAATCGAAATTTTTTGCATAAGCGTTCTGTAACGAATGAAGGCAGTCATCCGGAAATTTATTTGATATTTCTTTAAAAAACTGATATTTAATAGTTCAAAAAATTTGAGCGAATTATATTTTTTAAAACGGACAATAACTGACTATAAATAGTGTCCATTATTTCATAATATAAATTTTTAAAATGTTCGTCTACATTTGAGTTATGTAAATTTACACGACATTTTTTTTAATTTGAAGAACCCACTACAGAAATAATCTCTTCATAAACTTCATCAAATGCAACACAAGTTCGCATATTTTGAATTGCATCTTTTACTTCCTTTACTTTTTGACTAGAATATGCTGTATCTAAGTTAGTTTTTTGCAAAACATCAAATGGAACAACAGTATAACTAAGCACTTTGGCAAAAATATTTAGGAGAAAATTGCCGTTTAATTCTTCAAAAAAACATGTGATAACTCTTTGCAATATTAATTGTATCGTTATCCCAGCCTTCTGGATTCTCAATAATAATTTCAAATAAATCAGACAGGACTTGGCTTTTGCTTCTTATGATACTTACCAAACGAGATGAATAATTCCAACTTGTAGCTAATTTTGGAAATTTTCTTTTAATAATTTCATTTAAAACAGGTTTTATTTTTGTAGACACCGAAAAAATGAGGCTATGCCATAAATTGTTGCAAAAAAAAAAAAAAACTACAATTTCTTATAAACAATACAAATTGCGACAGAACTAAACGAAGAACATGTGCGCAACAATGCAAAAACATAGCTTCTGAGAAAATGTCTTTTACTTTTTTCTGCGTCCCAATCAAAGCTCCTGCCATGACTGCCGTCCCATCGTACGTTTCAGCAATCAGTTTGTTCCCACACTCCCAACTCAAAATCGTTTCTTGCACAACATTACACAAAGCTTCCGCTCAACGATCACCACTAACATCTTCAAAAAACAAAAATCTTTCCTCTGGTGCACTTCAATTATTAACATATCGTAGCACAACCAATAATTGTGATTTGTGAGTTGTCAGATGTTTCATCCAACATAATAGCAACGAATGGCGTTTCTTTTACCTCATTCCTAATTTCTGAAATTACATTATTTTTTATTTATATAATAATATCATTTTGTATTCTATTAGAGGTTCCAGAAAATATAGTTGAAGTTCTTAGATGGGTTGCTAAAAGGTCATCCTATGTTCTAACTAAAGTTATTAATTCTATATAATTTCCTCGACTAAGGGAATTGTACACGAAATGCATCTTCTTAGTTTGCTAAGTAATAAGCTACATCTATTAATCTCTTGAGAATATTTCTATTTTTTTCATTGTGTTGAACAATCGATGAAGCCTTGTGTTGATCTAATATTTAATCTATCCTGACGGTACCAAATGTTTTTAATAATATAACGGCATTACGCCATTTATGTGAAATTTTGTTTTTTCATGTTTCTTTGCAGCTTTATCGACATGATTTAAATCACTGTACCTTTGTTTTGCCCAAATATTCTTATCCTTCTCAATTACAACAAAAAGCAAACATGACCAACAGTACAACTTATTCAATTCATTACAACCGGTTAACCACTTAAATTTTTCATACATAGATTTTTGAAAGTGTCGTACACACTGTTGTTCTTTAATCTCAACTTTTTGCTATAGAATAATATTCGGCATTGGTCTACTTAATTTAACTATTTCGTTTTTTGTAGTAACATCTCTTCTCGAAAATGGATTTTCCAATAAATCTTTTATTATTGAAACATTTGAGGTCTCCATTCTGAAGTGGGTTATTTATCATAAATATAAATTTAAAGAATAGAATATTAAAAATGTTTACCTTCGAGTAGTCTAAGTATAACAATAAAAGCAACTAAACCTATGAGAATTCCACGAGCACTGAAGCAAAAAATCATGTCGTGTTGTATGGTGTCATATCGGCTGCGAAAAAGCAACGCTTCGGGCTTCCATGAAAAACTTATATTCTCAGCAAACGTAGACAAAACAAAACAGAGCAAAACACGCTGCCCGCCGCTGCTGTGGCTCATCAGGATGCTCATTGTCGACAAAGGGAACGTCTATTCCACGTGCAGAGGATTTCTCTGCACG
Source organism: Latrodectus hesperus (assembly GCA_037975125.1). Lineage (NCBI taxonomy): Eukaryota > Metazoa > Arthropoda > Arachnida > Araneae > Theridiidae > Latrodectus > Latrodectus hesperus. The sequence goes on from JAJQOW010000200.1 coordinate 94,824, forward strand.
CTGGCACAATAGAACGGAGTTTCTTGTTCGGTCAGTGGATTAAATTATGTTTATTAAATCAATAAATATATTTTTGTCCACAATTAATAATATTAATTGTTGTTAACACTTGGAAATCGTATATTCTGGGAAATACATCTTGATAATTTTTAAAAACAAAACCAGTGAAATGGTATTACAGATTTAACTTATATGCTGTCCGTAAGACACAATGAATGGTAAAATTCGGAATGTTCTGTTAAAATTCGTTTCTTTTTTGTCTAACAGAACAAAATAGTTTTTTCAGCGAGATATTTCTATAAATATAATATATCACCGAAATTACTTAAACACATAAAATATTTCCCTTTACATTGATGAAATATTTCTTTTATGCTTTCATGAAAACAAAATCTTACAATATATAAGTTTAAATATTAACCGTCTGCCAAATCGTATGGCCAGTTAATCAGCTAAGAAGAAGAAAGAAAGAAAAAAAAAGCGCTTCAGCTCATAAGTCCCGCTCTAATACAACGCTTAATACGTACCTTTGGGTGATTCTGAATGCCATGTGCAGGAAAAATAGCTGCACTTGCCTCAGTGCAATATATAGTATGCTGTGCTTCTCCAGAAACTCATACATATGAAGCGTGATTTTCTATCAGTGCGCAGAGCTTACACATCAAAACTCCCTAGTATCGTTTGCTTTTGAACGCATTACGGGTGCAGCGCCTAGTACCGCACGCACTGCGGGAATACAAGCAAGCAAATCATAATATTTGAATATATTATAAATAATATTAAAAGCAATTACATATTTATAAAATTAGGAAGTTAATTGAAACAGTTCTAAAAAATATTTTACCACTTTCAAATTTTTTATAAGTGAATTTATTAAACAATAATTATGTTTCATTCTATTAATTAATGGTCATGTAATTTACATTTTATAGGTGAACTATTTTTAACGATTGATTGCATATATAATTTGGCTTTCTTTGAATGTATCAACAATCAAATTTGTTCAAAAAACAGTGAAATTCGGTTTAACTTCTCTGGGATTGGTCGTGCGGTGACATTGAAATCTGAAGAGAGATGCTGTTTCTAAAGCGATTGGGACATGTCGGTGGAAATGCAGCTGTTACAGAACTTAAAACGAGGCTCTAAATTTTATATCTACGTTATCGGATCTATTTCGCGCTACTGTTTATGATGAAATATGTTACTCTAAAGTTATATAAACTTCAAGAATATATATATATATATATATATATATATATATATATATATATATATATATATATATATATATATATATATATATATATATATATATATATATATTAATAATTATTGAAATATTTTTTTCTAATAATTGTAAATACTCTAAATCAAAAAAAAATGTGAATTTTGCTAAATTTCTAGTTAAAATAAACATATTATTAGGAAATTCAATGAAATCGTTTCATTTCTACTGGCTATCATAACAATAAGTAATAATTTACAAATGGCTATCTAATCATCCATCTATTATACGGGCTATTATTTCAAGTCTTGTTAGAAAGGAAACTACTTGCACAACAAGAAATAAAATTGTCCTATATAATTATAAAAATAAAGCAAAATTAAATAAAATTAAAAATTTAAATCATCTTTGTCGATTTAAACTAATTATAAATAGATATTTTGTCTCGTGTTTTTAATTTTGATTTTTCTTCTGTACTATTTTCAACCTTTTTAATTTTGGAAGCAATATTACTAAACATTTGAAAACTAATTATGTAGGATAACAGAGTTAATTTTCATGACTTTATAAACTTTTACACAAACGGAAATAATTATGATTAAAAAATGCTTCGTTATTACTGGTAAAAATCATGAATGCGTTTTTTCTCATCTCCAACGACACTCAGACATTCAAAGGTGAACTTCGCCATGTTTGCTGCCCCTCGATGAATGCGATTGGAAGGCGGGCAGCAAATTCATCGACAAGTCGGATTTACGATGACGTCTCAGTACGATGTGTGATGTAGATGAAACGTTAACTGACGTCATGGATATTTTAAACCAATGAGAATTTTAATAAAGTAGCATAGTCATGATCTCAACTGGTTGATTTGTTGTTGTTTGTCGCTCAACGGTCATTTCTTGAACACGAGGACTCATTAGACCGGGACTTACGGTTTTAAGTGGATTCCGAACCACTACAAACATCCATGCCCAAGGTGGGATTCGAACCCACGAACTGTTGAACTCAAGGCAAGAGCGCTATCTATTCGGCTGCCAACTCGGTCATCTCAACTGGAATGAAAGAAACAACCACCTTATAGTTAATAATCAATAATTAAAATTGATGGAGGAGGTTATTTTTAGGTTTAGAAAGTTATTAGAAGAATTAAGAATGAAGGATTCATAAAAGGCAAACACGAAGGATAAGGGAGACAATGCTTAGTGCTGATTCAAAACAAAAATCAGTAAAAACGATGAAACTGTTGTAAAATCAAGAGCATTTAAATTTGCTTCAGAAGTACTTCCATCCATGAGCCGTCACTACGTAAAATTTATTTGTTGACGTGCATTTTTCTCTTCTTCAGATGGATTGTAAAAATTGTCTCCAATTGCTTTTTTAGGACTTTTCCCCAAGCCATTCGAACAGGATCAGTTATGGCTCCCCACAATCGCAACTTTGAATTGGTGCTCTGCAGAATCCCGGGATCGTTGTTATTTATTTCCGACCTGACATTTGTTGGGGCATGGAATTCATTGCGAGAAGACGCTGTTCGAATGAGCAGTCGGCACACAAAGGTCGGAGCCCATGAATGAGAGAGATCCCAAAAAATAATCAACCCTGGCAGACAGCGAGCCTAAATGAAGGCGCGCCCCGCTTCCATATTCATTTCGCTAGCTACTTAGCGGGCCTTTTCTTCCCCTGCATGCGAAGAGGGGTGGGAGGGAGCGCGGGGGAGGCAACTCTTTTTATCGGCCGCGTTTTCTGCTTTCCGCAGTTTCTTGTTAGTAATTAACGGCCGCGGTTGAATGAAGCACCCAACTGAAGGCACGCAGGCATAAAAAATGAGCCACTTCAGCACGAAGGGAGGGGATGGGGGTGGGAGCGCACGAGGGAGGAGGCGCGTACATTTTGGGATACATAAGGGATTAAGAGGGGGTTGTTCATATTTTGATTTTATGTGTATTTGCAGCAGACTGAGGGGGTCCGTCGGGAGATGAGAGGGTCGACTCTGAAAGAAGTAGTGCGCAGTGACTGATTCGTCATCTATTTTGATTGCTTGACAAAATGACGTTTTAGAAAGGAGGAAAAAAATTAGGGATCAAATAAAAATTGCACTTGTTATTTAACTTAATTGTATTCTGCTGGTCTTTTTTTAAATTCAAATTTGAACTCTTACTCATTCAAAGAGTGCTTGAAATTGGCTATTTGAATGTAATATTTGATAGAGTTTACACTGTGTTTTTTTAAATTTTTACCTAATAAGAGATTTTACCTGATTAGGTATTCTCAATAAGAGATCAACAAGATTTGACATTTTTTGTGGACAGATCAGTCAACTGCAATCTCGCGTAAATAAATTAATGAGTTACTCTAGGATTCTTTTAAAAAGGAAGAATAAGATTTATACATGTATTGTAATATTTGCCTTATTTATTCATTAAAGATGTGTGGGTGGGTGGTTTTTCATCTGTTCTTTTAAAAATAAATATGTCTATATATACATTCGTACATGTATAGAATAACTATCTATATATATATATATATTATATTAGGTCAACCAGAAAGTTCTGTCTATTTTTGGAATAAAACAAAATGAAATTTTTTTTAACGTCAAAAAACTTAACTAGTTTTTTGGTAGTTATAAATAACATAACTACCATCATTATTAATGACTTCTAGCCAGCGTGAGGTCAATTTGTTTAGCCCATTTTTGAAAAATATTTCACCTTTTCATGTTAAAAATTGAAGCAATGCTTGATTGATATCTTCTTCATTTTCGAATGTTTTGCACTTCAAAAAATTCTCTAAGAGCTAAAACAAGTGTAATTGGAAGGTGATAATTCCGGAAAATGTGGCGTATGGGACAAAATTACCCAGCCTAGCTCTGAAATTTTTTGCGAATTCTTACCTAGGAATATTGCTGGCTTCCTTTAAGTTATACTATTGCTGACAATACTTTTCCGAATTCCTTTTTCTTTCTGATGTTTTTGTAGGTAATCCACTCTTCATCCCCAGTTATCGTTCGGTTCAAGAAAGGCTTGACTTTGTTCCGAACAAGCACAAATATGCATATTCTCACACTCGCTCATCAAAATTCTTCTGACTTAGTTTATGTGGCACCCATTTTAAATATCACCACACTAATGCAATCTTCGAAATATGGTCCGAATTAAGTCCTGAGCAGAAAGCTCAGGACTTAATTTGAACCATATTTGGAAGCTTTTTGTATTTCCTACAGCTAACTAAATTAAGTTTTTTGGGATCTCCGCTGTTGTCAGAAAAAGATCTTGCTCTAACATAGTTTAACTAACTTCGTTACCGATCAAGGGACAAAACTTTCCGGTAGACCTAATATTATATATATATAGAAGTGATAATCAAAATAAGGGAAACACTTTAGATTTCTGAAGAGCCCTTTATAAAATGTAGTTTAGGATCATCTTTGGGATTCAGTATAGCTTAGACTCACCTAGGAAGAATGGAATACTGTACCATTCTTCAAGGAGATATTGTGAAAGTTTTGAGAGAGATGCCGGTGCCTGAAATCTATTTCGTAATCAATGCCCTAAAATAGATCGTAACGGTTTAATTATATTGAGGTCCGGTGATTGTGTGATCCAAGGTAATGTTTAACTTCATCATGGGATTCAACAAACTATGATTGAACAAATCCCTCAGCATAAATGGGTGCAATATCATCTTGGAAAATTCCATATTTTGACGGAATCAAAGTCATAGGATGAACTTGATCAGCTAAATTTTGCTCCACACTAATTTCCACAATCCACACTCCACACCTTTCCTTCACCTCTGAAATAAGAAGGAGAATTCAATCTGCTAACCGCTGCCTAAGCGGTTTAATGAACTTTTTGAGATCAAAAGTAGTTAAAAAAGGCAGACCAAAATGATACTATATAAGACAATTATAAGACCGGTGCTGACTTATGGATCAGAAACCTGGACCCTAACTAAAAATCATGAAAACCAATAAGCCATCTTTGAAAGAAAAATTCTTAGGAAGATTTTTGGTCCAGTTAATGAAGGAAGCTGTTGGAGGCATCGCTACAACTTTGAGATATTTAGGATGCTAAAAGACCATGACATTATAAAGACCATCAAGATAAATCGTATAAAATTTGCTGGACACATTTGCCGCCTAGACCCCTCCACCCAGACATACAAAATCTCGCATTACAAACCCATCGGGAAAGGACCAAGGGGTCGGCTCAAACTCAGATGGTGGGAAGCGGTAGATGAGGATCTCAGCATTTTAAAAGTGAAGAACTGGAGGTCTGTCGCCATGCAAAGGCCGGCGTGAAAAAGTGTTCTAAGAAAGGCCTTGGTTCACCCGGGCTTTTCGAGTCAATAGAAGAAGAAGATCCTTTCCTTCACGGTTACGATTGTCACATCGTAAAAATAAAACAAGATTGCTCATACCATGACAGATCCACCTCCATGCTTGGCAGTTGGAAGGAAACAATTACGATCTTGCACTTATGTCCTCCAATCGTAGACATCTCACGTTGTCGGGAAAAATCTGAAAGACGATTCTTCAGATCATATCACTTACTTCATATTATCAATCGACCAGTTTTAGTGAGTGTGACATCATCGTTGACGTTAAGCTTTAAAATTTACGACAAGTGGTTTGGGAATTGGTGCTTGGCCGTAAATATTCTGTTTATGAAGGTGCTGTACTCATGGACACTCGAGAACCTAGATGTTAATTCAGCTGAGTGGTCATTTTTACTACAGCTGTTCATTTATTAGGCATTACAACCCGCTTCTCAATACCCTCTCTCATTGAGCTTCTGTTTCCGTTCACTATTTTGCCTTGAATTGTTTGTCTTCCCGTGCTGTTTGTATGATGTGTCATGACTTTAAGTATCGTATATCTTAGAGACGGTTAAGAATTGGGATGTTTATGTCACACATGGTCCAGCCAGACTGACTCCTACAATCTGGTTTCTTTCGAGAAATCAGTGAATTTTTTTTTTTTTTTTTTTTTGCAAAAAAAAAAAAAAAAAAAAATCAAAATTTACCGAACTTAAATAAAGCTCTATCATGTACTACCAGAATATATCTATATTTCTATTCATGAAAAGTGCATCTATTATTGTACTTGAATACTAACGAAGCACATTTAAAAAATGTCAATTTTATATACCTAGATGGTATTGCAATTACTTAGATAACAACCTTTATATATATACTATATATATACAGGGTGATCTTTTTTAGAGTGACAGTGTTTGTAGCGTCCTGTTGCGCGATCTAATAGCCGAAATGACACCAAACTTGGTATTTAGACTAATCAAGACATGGGAAAAAAAGATTTCGTAAAAAATATTAGTTCCAAAAGTCAAAGCTGGGGCATTTTGTGGTGCTGCTATATTTTATAACAACGTGAATTAGCGTAAAACACGGGTATCAAAGAAAAATGCAAATGTTGTGCATTGATAGTGCCAATAATAGGGGCTATAAAAGCAAGTAGTTGAAAGATCCTATAAATAATCTCAGCTGAAGTAAACGAGATCCAATGGCCATGCGTCTCGCGTTATCGGAACGTGCGTTTATGTCGGTGGAGTATCAAATTTGTCTGTTCTTAAGGACAACATAACAAAGACAGTGCGGAATATTCCTCGTAATATGTTACGCACAGATATGGAAAAGGTTGTGCACAGAATGCACGGTGTTATTTTTGAGAATGGTGCTCACATTGAATGTGGTCTAATACCTCCCCAGGGAAGTTAATGTAGTAAACGAACATTAATAATTTTACTATACAATTGTATTAGTATTTTTATTTCGTAACATTTTATCATTGTAAAATGACATAAAATGCCCGAGCGGTGATTTTTGGAACTAAATTTTTTTCCCATGTTCTGATTAGTCTAAATACCAAGTTCGGTGCCATTTCGGATATTAGATCGCGCTACAGGATGTTCCAAACATTCTATCACATTAAAAAAGATCACCCTGTATATATATATATATATATATATATATATATATATATATATATATATACAGGGTGATTATAAAAAACTTTGCCAACATCTGCACTTCTAGCGTCCATTCTATTTAACCGATCAAGATGATATTTCAAATATAGTTCTTTTGAGATATACGCTCGAGATTCTGTGATTGGCAACACAGTGGCCCTCGCGGTTACAGTTATAATGACAGAAACTCGAAATTTTCGAATGGCAACGTCTACTTTTTACCATCGCAAAATGTTCAGCACATGCGAAAACCCTAAATAGCGTTGAAACGGTACCGATATGTCTAAAAACGGACGTGTTCTGCAAACACAAAAAAGAGTTCTGAAAACCGGCCAATAAAACACGATCTGGGCGCACGCAATAAATTTGCATGTGACAGAGTCCAGAAACCAATCACAGAACGCCGGTCACCAGATATTCAGCGTAGGAAACCTATAAAATACCAAGCGGGTATGCGAAGTCGTCATTCGGGAACTCGCACATGCCGACGATATGAGTCTTCCTAGGAAAGTTCGCGGTGAATTGATCAAACTCTATTACCAAAATGGGATGAACGCTGCGGAAGCCTTGCGTGTGTATCGCCGCAATCATCGACAACGATGCGGCCCATGTACTATGCAAGCTCTGCGTGATTTAGTGCGGAAATTCGAAGATACAGGCTGCACCTGTGACAAACAGCGCTCCGGACGGCCAACTGTTTCTGAGGACGTTGTCATGGAAGTGCACCATACAGTGACTGCAGGACACACAGAAACCGCAAGAGGCATAGCGCGCGTGTTGGATATTCCGAACTCAACGGTCCGCAAGCTCTTGCGCTCGGTACTTCACATGTTTCCCTATCGGTTCCAGCGCGTCCAGATGTTGGAGTCGGGTGACCCACGACAACGTCTGGACTTCGCAAATGCATTTTTGTTACGATATGATGCGGATAACGACTGGCCACTTCGCATACTATGGACGGACGAGGCGCATTTCACCTTAAATGGCAGCATTAACACAAAGAATTGTGTGCACTGGGGAGAGACGAATCCTCATGCTGTGGCGCCAGTACCATTATTTGACGCCAAAGTGACTGCGTGGTGCGGCATTATAGCTACATTTGTTCTGGGCCCGTTCTTCTTTGAGGAAACGACCCCGACTGGCCCTGCAACATGTTCTGTAACGGGCCCTCGGTATGCAGCCATGCTGAAAAATTTTGTCTTACCGGAGTTGCGTCGGCTGAATGCACTCAATGACATTGTTTGGATGCAAGATGGCACACCTCCACATATAGCGAGGTCAGTTAAAAGGCTCCTGGATCAGCATTTTGGTGATCGCATCATCTCACGCTATTATCCTTTTCCATGGCCTGCGCGATCCCCAGATCTGATGCCTATGGATTTCTGGTTTTGGGGCTATCTCAAATCCAGAGTTTATCTGTGCAATCCTCAAACATTGTCGGACTTAAAGGATTCTATACGGCGTGAGATTGGAAACATCCCTCGTGCCATGTTGCGTGCAGCGACATTGTCCACCGTCTCCCGCATGCAATGCGTAATTGCCTGTGATGGCACTCATGTGGAAAATGTTTGAAATTAATAAAGATTTTTTTTCTCTATGTGTTCTCATCATTGAGCAGTGTCTTGTCTCTGTCGTATGCATTATTCCTCCGTGCGCCTTGAAGAACTGTTTGTATGTGTATAACACGTCGGTTTTCGGACATATCGGTACCGTTTCAACGCTATTTAGGGTTTTCGCATGTACTGAACATTTTGCGATGGTAAAAAGTAGGCGTTGCCATTCGAAAATTTCGAGTTTCTGTCACTATAACTGTAACCGCGAGGGCCACTGTGTTGCCATTCACAGAATCTCGAGGGCATATCTCTAAAGAACTATATTTGAAGTATCATCTTGATCGGTTAAATAGAATGGACGCTAGAAGTGCAGATGTTGGCTAAGTTTTTTTATAATCAGCCTGTATATATATATAAAGGTTGTTATAAAGGTTATATATATATATAAAGGTTGATAAAGGTTGTTATATATATAAAGGTTGTTATATATATAAAGTAATTGATAACCACATTTTAATTATTATAATAATGAATTTAAGGATTTAGTATTAACTAGTCAGAATAATAAAAATTTAATTTTTCATTTACAATCATTTTAAAAAACTAAAGCTACTCATATATATCTCTGCCTTTGGAAAGAGGTGGACACAAAATTAACAGTAGGCTTTACATCGGTTTCACATATGTTCATTTAATTACTGTACATGATATTTATAATTTTAATTCCATTGACAAATATTTCTATCTCTTTTTACACACATTGGAGATTTCAAATTACCAGTCTACTTTTATATTATTTTTGATACCTTTTTAATTTTAAATGAAATTGTGCGAATTTCAATCTTTCGTAATGAATTTAATTCTTACATTTGCTGATATAGCTAGAGGAAAGAAAAAAATTCTTTTAGATTTTTATTTTTAGTATCTTTTCAATTTTCTTGTAAAATCTTAAAATAAATTGCTGAATTTAGATAACGACTCTCGTAAGCAAGGTTCCCAACTATATGTTTGATTAGATTTTAATATTGTATGTTAAATTTATTTATAGTTCTAAATAGCCTCTACATTGAACTTAATTCAACCACACATGTCTTAGTGACTGAAGGGATTTTTCTTAGTTAAAATAAAAAAGAAATATTTTAATAAATATGCTTTTATAAAACAAAGCGCGAACTTATTTAGTACAAACTCTTGAATTTTTATTCTTTCTAAATTAACTTTGTTAACAACAACGACGTTTGAGGGGAAAAATTGTTTTGCCTTTTCAAAGATGAGAAAGTTTTTAACAGAGCATAAAAATCGCGATCAAAGGCAGATTGCTTTGAATGCTGACGGCTTTATTTTCACTCTTTCAAGGAATTAATTAAAAAAGGAGAGACGGTGCACACAATTTGAAGGAAAGTTCGTTCCAGATAAATAAAATTAAGTTTATTATTTAGATTTATAAAGTTAACATGAATTTATACAAATGAAATCTTTCATCTTAAAAATTTATATATATATATATATATATATATATATATATATATATATATATATATATATATATATATATATATATATATATATATATATATATATATATATATATATACATATATATATATATATATATACATATACATATATATATATATATATATATATATATATATATATATATATATATATATATATATATATATATATATATATATATATATATATATGTATATATAAATATGTATCTATATATATAAAAATTTCGTGTCACGATGTATGTTCCCGATAAACTCCGAAACTACTGAACGGATTTTGATAAAATTATGTAATCATTTATAATATGGTCCAACTTAAAAGATAGAATAGTTTTTATCTCTTAATTATTGATCTCAATATTTATTATACGACATTAGTGTTTATTTCTTGGTTAGTTCTGTAAGTTCCTAATAGATGGCGGTTTAGCATCTAAGTTGCACAGGCATTCGGCAGATGGCGACGTGTTTATTTTTCTAGATTATACCATCTTCGAGAAAATTAACGTGCGCGCGCAAGCGCGTGGTTAAATATAGAATTTACATATATTTTCATGATGTATAATCATACTATAACAATTTTTCGTGAATCATTTTCATAATTATACTTTGTATTGTGTTATTATTGTGCAGTGTTCAGCTTGAATATTTTTAATATTATTAATTTGTAAAATAAAATTTTATTTATTACTGTTTTTCTCTACTAATTTTCATACCACCTCGAAAATATGTAAGTATTTCTCGATAGCCTTTTATTTATTTTTATTTTATAATTTGATAATTATCAATTTATTCAGCAGTACATTTTGATCTAATTTATTTATTGAAATGATAAAATCTCTTAATTTTTTTTATTTCAGTATAATGCCGCAGAAAAAATTTTTAGTTTTAATAATTTAAAATTGAAAAAATAATAGTTCTATGTCAATGTTATCTACCTCATTTATAACAATTTATTTTTAGATGTTTTTAATTTATATAGTATATTTTATAAGATTAAGTCACTGATTACAAACTATAATTGAATATAAGATGAATAAAATGTAAATTCAGGAAGAATATGTTGATTTGTGCTTAATTTCAAAATTTCGATACTTTACCTATTACTTTTAAATTTTTGCGAAACGTTTTATTTTCAATCTCATATGAATGAACCTATTTTAAATTTTTTTAGAAAATATTAATTTGATTGTACCCAAGAATTAGTAAAAAATTGATTCAATGTATTATAAAAACTCAGCCACTGCAACGCGTGGCTGGGTCAGCAATTCTATATACATAAAAATTTCGTGTGTCATGATGTATGTTCGCGATAAACTCCGAAACTACTGAACGGATTTTGATAAAATTTTGTAACCATTTATAATATAGCCCAACTTAAAAGATAGAATAGTTTTTATCTCTTAATTATTGGTCTCAATATTTATTATACGATATCAGTGTTTATTTATCAGTTAGTTCTGTAAATTCCAAATAGTTGGTGATTTAGCATCTAAGTTGCACAGGTATTCGGCAGATGGCGACGTGTTTATTTTTCTAGATTATAGTATCTCTCAGAGTAAATTAGCGTGCGAGCGCAAGCGCGTGGTTGAATATAGAATTTGCATATATTTTCATGGTGTATAATCATACTGTAACAATTTTTCGTGAATCATTTTTATAATTATACTTTGTATTGTGTTATTATTGTGTAGTGTTCAATTTGAATATTTTTAATATTATAAATAGTAAAATAAAATTTTATTTATTACTGATTTTCTCTACTAATTTTCATACCACCTTGAAAACATGTAAGTATTTCTTTATAGACTTTTATTTTTATTTTTCTTTTATAATTTGATAATTGGCTCTGTAATCGTGCTATTTTGGTCGCAAGAAACTTTGATGCGAACGAAATTAACTTCAATATACAACAGATGTTGCCCGGTGATTTGATGTCTCTTAAATCAATCGACACAGTTACTGATGAAAACACAGCCGTAAACTTTCCAACTGAATTTTTGATTTCTCTGGATATGCCAGGAATGCCACCACATAATCTTCAATTGAAAATTGGTTCACCAATTCTTCTTCTACGTAATTTAAACCCACCTCAATTATGTAACGGTACACGCTTAGTCATAAAAGAAATGACAGAAAATATTTTCTAAGCAACAATTTTGACGGAAAAATTTAAAGCAGATATCGTCCTGTTGCCACGTATTCCACTGATAGCGTCAGAATTTCCAATACCGTTTAAAAGACTCCAATTTCCGATTTGTTTAGCTTTTGCGATGACCATAAATAAATCTCAAGTCTAAAAAATGTCTATTTGTGGTTTGGATTTGGAAAACACATGTTTCTCACATGGACAGCTATATGTTGCCTGCTCACGTGTAGGAAAAACATCAAATCTCTTCGTGTTAGCGAAAGACAGGTTAACCAGGAATGTTGTACACAAAGTAGTACTTAGATAATTTTAATTTTAATAATTTAAAATTGAAAAAATAATAGTTTGATGTCAATGTTATCTACCGCATTTATAACAATTTATTTTTAGATGTTTTTAATTTATACAGTATATTTTATAAGAGTTAAGTCACTGATTACAAACTATAATTTAATATAAGATGAATAAAATGTAAATTCAGAAAGTATATGTTGGTTTGTACTTAACTTCAAAATTTTGATACTTTACCTATTACTTATAAATTTTTGCGAAACGTTTTATTTTTAATCTCATATGAATGAACCTATAAATTTTTTTAGAAAATATTAATTTGATTATACCCAAGAATTAGTTAAAAATTGATTCAATTTATTATAAAAACTCAGCCACTGCAACGCGTGGCTGGGTCAGCTTGTATTTATATATATATATATATATATATATATATATATATATATATATATATATATATATATATATATATATATATATATATATATATATATATATATATATATATATATATATATATATATATATTGAATTTATATGCATATTTTAAATACATTTATTTTCGTTCAGACATACAATTATGTAAATTTGGGCATCGTAAAAATTGTGAATTACTTGCATTTTTTCCCAAATGTTAATTTTAGATTTTTCTTGAAGCATGGAAAATATTTCAATGTTTAAAAAAATTGTTTGATTTTAAATGTACCAAAAAATTTGAAATCTTAAGAGAAATATCTTTAAGTTAAATCACAACTTTTGCTGTCCTATTCAGAAGAACAGTATTTCCACGCGCTATACCTAAAACTCGACAGAATTATATAATTCTATGGTGTGAAAGATTCTCAAATATGCAGACTTCTATTTGTTTCTGTAGTGAAAGTTTACAAAACATCTATAATTAATGACTACATTGATTAGTTCTATAATTGATGATTAAGATTGATTATTTTAATGGCCGTTTAACTATTTGGCTCTATATTTTCTGCAGTCAAGAATAAAATCGATTTTATAACTTATAATTTATCATCTCTTTCCGTGCAATAATTTGTCAAATGCCCTGACTAGAAATCAGTTCTCCTTTGACACATGGTTAGCCGACGACTTAAAAGCGTTACCTAAAAATGATTTGTTATACTCATAACAATATAAATTTTATGGCATGTTTTCTTCACTGTGCTGCTTTATCCACTCCATCATTTAATGAACTTAAGCGATAGGTTCAGAGATCTATATTCATAACATTTGTTGAATGACTTTAACAATTCTGCTTTTAGAGAAAAATGGAGAAATTTACTAAGGGTTGGACGAAAAAAGCTATTTTTTCTCTAAGTATATAAAGTTAATGTTGAAACATTAGCAAAACTTTTCTTTTAGCATAAAACGGAACATTTTTTTAAATTTTTTTAAAATTAACAACAGTATTATAGTTGCAGAGTTTGACAGCCTTTCAAGTTCATAAAAAAAATTACTAACTGAAAAATGAAGTTATTTATATAAATATGGAGTGCTTTCCTACACCATGTATTTTTTCAAATAAAAAACCACATTAAGTATGTAAAAAGTAATAATGCATTACATAAATTCTCCTTATGGCGAATTTTTAAAAAAATAATTTTTACAACCCTTTATTAACAACTTGGAAAAGCTTTCTTTTAATTTTTTCAACGTTTTAAGGAAGGCAAAATATTACATTATTTGAACTTTATAAGAATTCAATGATTATTAGGAGAAATATTTTACTGTTTCTGGAGAAGTAAATCAATACATTTTTGTTTTGTAAACATATATAATTATTTAAAATGAAAAATAAGTAAAATATATATATATTTGTTAGCATCTTTTCCCTTGAGAAATAATAATAGTAATAATAATAATTTTTCTTGAGAAATAATAATTATGAGCGAGCATGCAAAAATAATAATTAAAAATTTATAAGTCTTCCATGCCGATTTAAACTAATCATTAAGAGGATGTTTTGACTTTTCTTTTTCATTTTGCTTTTCGCTCTGTTCTATTTTCAACGTGTTCAGTTTTGGAAGCAATATCACTAAATATTTGAAAATTTGAAAACTACTTATTGAGGGCAACAGGTAGCATTTATAATTTTGAAAACTTTTACAAACGGGAAAAAAATTATATTAAAAATACTTCTTTATTACAGATAAAAATCATGAATGGATTTTCAGCATCACCTCCTACATTCAGACATTCGAGGGTGAACTTCACCATGTTTGCTGCCGCTCGAAGAATGTAATTTGAAGGCAGTCAGCAAATTCGTTGACAAGTCACATTTACGATGCCGTCTCAATATGATATGACATCTATGAAACATTGTCTGCTGTTTTAGATATTTTAAACCAATGGAAATCGTAATAAAGTGACATAATTATGATCTCAACTGAACGAAAAAAACAACCACTTTATAGACAATAAATGTCATGAAAAACTAATAGCGTTTCCTTTACACTGTTTGCAACAAATGTCTTTGTTGCTCATTCATTAAAATACTCACTGAATTGACATGGCAAAAGGTCAGAGCTCTTACTTTCGTTTCGACCACGGTTTCTTCACTGGTTCAACAGTTCAGAGATTCAGTTTCACTATCAGGTGAGGATGTTTGTCATGGTTTGGAAACGGCTTTCAACCATAATTCTATTGTGTGCAAAAATGTCCATTTAACGAAAAACAGACTAAAACCTCAAGATACTTCACAGTTTTTTCAAATATAATAAATGTTATATTTCTTCTTAAGAATATCTGCTAGATTAAATCAGGAGTCTACAGGGCAACTGTCTCGGGTCCCCACAACAGAGGTCTTCCAGATCTAATGGAACGTTTCACTCGAACAGAACCGTTTGCCAAATCGGGTAAAAAATTTGTTGTTGTAAAGCAAAGAAGCTTTTAGCTAAAGCCACAATTAGTCTAAGTCGGACCCTAAATAGTTAAGGTTACTTTTCTCGAAAACATTGGAAAATTCTGTGAGAGATAAGTTTTTTAAACAGTTTATACAGTTATGTATTAGAAATTTTTATCCTAAATGATAATATCATAAGTATTACTAATACATAACTTTTATTTCAATATATATACATAAACATACGAATTTCATATATATTTTTTACCACATCCCCTGAAAAGAAATTTTTAGATTAAAAATCTCTAGTTATTGTTAATCCATCGTGATATAACATTAAAATCTAAAAATTACTCCATAAAAAATACATTCTGAAGAGTCTAATTATTAAAGTAAAAAGAACAAAGCTATTAAAATTGAATTATTGCATCCATTTAGAAATAGTTGTAATTAAATTTCTATATCTTCATTCACAAATAAAGTTTCTTGAGCTTAAAATAAAGTGGTAATATTGTTTAAGCATTTTCTTTAGTATAAAAAATGATGAAATTAAGACTTGAGCATTTGAAATAGGCATGCAGAGTAAATTTCGAACAATTTCCTTTTTAGTGAAATGTAAGATAAAAACTCTTTTAATAGGAGTTACTACACAATGAGGTTTGAGATGGAAATCCCTCGAAAAAGTAGATTTAAAATTAACATTGAGAGTAAGTCAAATGCTTAAGGTTACAAAATTTGTTATAACAAAAAATTATTTGGGTAAGCTTTTTACACATTTATTGATAAAACTTTAGAGCAAACAAATTCCATCTGCTAGTCCCTAACATTAATATCAAGCTGTTTGTGTAAGATGACTTGATTATTTCATATAACTTTCTTTTCAAATCCTTGTCTTCCTTTTAGGAATTATTTTAGTATAACACCATCAAAATTATTTTTTATTTCGAAAGTATATTACATATGCAAAAATTAGACAAAATATTTCAGCAGACCAATTAAATTTTGAAGAGCATTAACGCATCAAAGTTTATAAGTCAAAGTTTTTAAGGCGAATGGCCAATTATGACACAACAAAAGAAATATGAATGAACGCGCATCATTTCACTCGCCAAGTTTTCGGGATTCAACATTTCTAATAATTTCTTAAAATCCACTTAAAGTGAGAAAAGCCATTAAATAGAAATGAAATTTCCCATTTTGTTGCAAATGAAATAAAATAAATATTTCTGTTTTTCCCAATGAAATTTTTAAAATTTTTTCATTTATAATATATACATATATATATATATATATATATATATATATATATATATATATATATATATATATATATATATATATATATATATATATATATATATATATAATATATATATAATATATATATAATATATATATATATATATATATATATTATATATATATATATATATATATATGATATATATATATATATATATTATATATATATATATATATATATTATATATATATATATATATATATATATATATATATATATATATATATATATATATATATATATTATATATATATATATATATATATATATATATATATATATATATATATATATATATATATATATATATATATATATATATATATATATATATATATATATATATATATATATATATATATATATATATATATATATTATATATATATATATATATATATATATTATATATATATATATATATATATATATATATATATATATATATATATATATATATATATATATATATATATATATATATATATATATATATATATAATATATAATATATATATATATATATATATATAATATATAATATATATATATATATATATATATATATATATATATATATATATATATATATAATGTATCAAAATAGATTACACTTATTACACTTATAGAAAATAAGCTGTAAAGACACACATGTGGGATCATCTGGTTTATATAGACAGTCTCGATATATATAGACAGTTTATATAGACAGCATGTCAGCTCAAATGACTTTTCGTTTCTTTCTGACGTGCATGGTCTGTGAAGAACTTACAATATCGTATCCTCCGTTAGTAATTTCCCCTTTTTGAAGACATCTCTGATTCGACTTCTGTCCTATTCTTTTTAAAAACAAAATTGCAGCCACAGAAAATACCGTAGCAAAACATTTATGACCAGTACTCTCAATGGACATTCTATTTGCTTATAGATGAGTTTTCTATTTAAATGTGACATATATTGTCTATGATATCTTATCTTCCTGAAGTTATTTCTCCTTTTTGATATCATTTTTAATAAATCTAACGCCCTTGTGGTTTTGAATTGGTATCTACAAATGCTGGTATCTGAAATTGATTGAACAAAATTGAATTGGTATCGGCAAAGACAAATATGATACTTTTGTCCAGGCATCTAATCTGTTCTCGGGAAAATGGCATTCCCATTCATTTCTGACATTTGTGGGAACTAAATTTTCTCACATTTACCTCGATTTATTTCACTTTCTTGATATCGTCTCTAATACATTCTAATTTCAAGATATGGTAAAAAGCAAACAAGTTTTCGAAATAATTTTATGCAGTTGTCTTGGCATCAATGATTCTACCGTCCGTAGAAGTTATAATTTTATAAGGTATAATCCCATTTCTTGTATACAAACTAAAAGTAGTTCCTTTCCATTGAATTCGAATGGTAACCACTTTGTTCCCACCAGTATAAATGCATAGATATTTTTAAGTTTATGCCCCACCCATATATTTTCACAGAACAATATCTTAGAAGAGAATTTATATTTTCTTTGTCGATTCTTTATTTAAATAATTCCTGCTTGTAACTAAATTCATGCCAGTAACTTCCTGTTCAAATATTATTTCCTTTGAACAGGAAGTTGCAAGCATCCTTTTTTTTCAAGTTTTGATGACTTTTCCTGTTTTTTTATTGTCGATTCGAATGTTAAATTAAAAATTCAAAGCTGTATGTTCAGAACCATATCGCCTTCAATGGAAGTGGCAAAAGGTGAAAATGTCTCTTGGATCTAAAAATAGCGTTTTTGGAATCTCGGAGTGAGGCAGACTTGCAGCAACCGAAGGATCTAAAACTCCCTGGAACACATTCCGACCCCTCGAGTACCCTTGCTTCTCCGGAGGGGAATTCTATCCGTTCCCCACCCAAGAATTTGCGAAAGCCTATGCAGATTGGGGAGGAATTTAATATTCACAAAAAATAAATAACGCAATAAAGGGGAGGGAAGAGTGCGTTTCGCTGGGAGTTAGCATCGTAATGGCCCATAAAGCCACGTAGGTTGGTTGGTTGGTTGGTTGGTTGGTTGGTTTTAATGGCGCAAGGTCCAAATAAGGACAAGCTGCGCCAGACACAGTCCTATTTATCTGCTTCTTCTGTTAAAACCATTAAAATGTTAAAATTATATTAAAATATAAATATTTGTACCTTCTAAAATGTATAAGATTTAAAATTAAGCAAATTGTTTTAAAATTTCTAAATTAGATAAAATTTATAAAACCAATTGCTTTTAAAAACGCAAAGAGATTGCGATGTGGTGGTTCACCTAACAAATCTTGTAAGGTTAAAATATTACTGTTAAAAAATGTGAAGCGATAATGGTTAAAATCTGGACACACAATTAAAATATGACGCACTGTGTATGGTTCATCACACGTCCCACACCAAGGATTTAAGTCACTTATGAATAAATGCCTATGAGTAAAACGCGTGTGACCAATACGAAGGCGAGTCAGTTTAACATCTGCGCTGCGCAGACTTAAAATTGATAATGGGATGATTAATGGAAAGATGGAATAAAGTTTGTTGCAGACTTGCAAATTCCAGGATTCCTGCCAAAGAGATTTTATAAAATGTTTAATTCCCTTTCTCACATCCATTGATGGAACTGAAGGTAGAGTAGGAGTAGGAGCAGACCTAGCTGCTGCATCAGCCTTCTCATTACCATCTATTCCCATGTGACCTGGTATCCAGCAAAACCGTATTACAAATCCTTTGCTAGTTAGAGTATCCATCAGTTTGAAAATCTTGGACACAACAGGGTGACAGTTATAGTTACTATTTCTCAAAGCTTCCAATACACTATTACTGTCAGTGTAAACACAGATGTTACATTCATTTCTTGTATTCACAAGCTGAAGTGCACGGTATATAGCCGTAGCTTCGGCAGTGAAGATGGAGCAGGACTTGTGCAGGCTGTAACTAAAGGAGGTATTATCAAAATAAACTCCACAGCCAACATGTCCTGCTGTTTTGGATCCATCTGTGAATACAGGAGTGTACCGTTCATACTGAGAGCGATGGAATGCAAAAAGCTGTTGATAAATAGTCGCAGTTGTGTCCGACTTTTTGTAACTTTCAAAGGGATTGATAACAATGATATCTGGATCATACCAAGGCGGATGTGCGAAGAAGTCTGTGGACTCAATTCGGACATCACATAGGTCAGAAAGTAAAACACTAGATTTAATGCGAGAGAGAAAAGGTTGAATGTGTGATGGTCTAGCAATGTATAATCTCTTAAGAGAGGCATTAGGAAATGTGGAATGCAAGGGATGATGAGGTGAGGACATAATTTTTGAATAATAATTCAGAGACAGCTGCATCCGTCGAAGGTCTAAAGGTAATTGTTGGCAGATTACATATAGACTTTGGACGGGTGATGTGCGAAATGCACCAGAACAAATCCGTAAAGCAGAGTGGTGAACAGTATCTAATCTGCGTAAGATGGACAGTCTAGCTGATCCATAAACAACACAGCTGTAATCAATTCGAGATAAAATCATTGACTGGTAAATTCGAAGGAGCGATGTACGATCTGCGCCCCAAGATGTATTGGAAAGCACCCTGAGGATGTTAAGCAGTCGCTCACACTTCTTCCGCAGATGTAAAACATGTGGAAGGTAAGTTAATTTCTTGTCGAAAATCACGCCAAGGAATTTTATCTCATTGACTACAGGAATGGGAGTATTATTTATGAGAAGCACAGGATCATCATGGAGGCTAGTTTTCCTGCAGAAATGAACGCAGCAACTCTTACTAGGAGATATACTTAGGCCATTACGTTCACACCAAGTAATTAGATTATTTACAGCTGTTTGTAATTGTCTCTCAATTATATTCATGTTTGATCCCTGATATGAAATTTGTAAATCATCAACATATAAATTACTATGAACAGATGATGGTAACTGATGAAGTATGTTACTGATGAAAAGGTTAAAAATTGTTACGCTTAAAACGCTACCTTGAGGGACACCCTCAGCTTGATTAAAAGTATTGGAAACTGTACTTCCAATACGTACTTTAAAATGCCTAGATGATAGAAAATTTTGGATAAATATTGGAAGATTACCCCTAAAACCAAGATTATGCATAGTACGGAGAATTCCATAGCGCCATGTACGGTCATAGGCTTTCTCAACGTCGAAGAAGATTGCAACAAGGTGGTTTCTCCTCACGAAAGCATTTCGAATTTGGGATTCTAGATCTACTATGTTATCTATAGTGGATCGTCCTCTTCGAAATCCGCTTTGATGATGAGGTATGCAATTATTCTTCTCTAAGACGTAAATGAGTCTAGCATTGACCATACGCTCAAATGTTTTGCACAAGCAACTCGTTAGAGCTATTGGACGATAACTCAGAGGGTCAGATGAATCTTTGCCAGGCTTCAAAATTGGAATCACTATCGCTTCCCTCCAAGAAGTTGGAAAGACATGTTCCGTCCAGATTCTATTAAACAATATTAAGATGTTCAATAACGAATCATTGTCTAAATGACGGAGCATTTGATAGGAAATTCCATCAAGCCCTGGACTGGTGTTATTGGCCTGAGACAGGGCTGTCTTTAATTCCGACAATCGAAAAGCACAATTATATGGTAGATTATGTCGATCGTCAAATCTTACTGGTGTCCGCTCTGCAATTCTTTTAGTCCTTTGAAAAGTAGGACTATATGAATCAGAGCTGGAAACACAAGCAAAAGTTTCTCCGATGACATTGGCAATATCTACAGGTGAGGAATGTACAGCAGCTCCAGTCTTTAAAACAGGAATGCAATGATCCTGATAAATACCATTGGCTGCTTTAACTTTCCTCCATAACTGTTTGCTTGATGTCGATGTCGAAATTGATGACACATAATGTATCCAAGATTCCCTCTGACTCTTACGTCTAACTCTACGAGCAAACGCTTTGGCTTTCTTGAAAGCAATAAGGTTCTCCGTGGTTGGGTATCTTCGGAATATATTCCATTGTTTCCTTTGTTTCTTATAGGAGACTTGACACTCTTCATTCCACCAAGGTTTTCGGTGTTTATGTGGAATGATGGAATTTTTAGGGATAGCAACATCCGCAGCTCGGATTATTTTGTCAGTGACATAATTAACGGCATCATCTATCACATCTGTCTTAACTCTTGTCTCACTGGTCACTGCCAATTGCGTGAAAAGAGTCCAATCGGCTCGACTGTACACGTAATTAGGTGGGTTGTGGCGCACACTATTACCTCCAGCCTGAGACACGAATAGAGGGAAATGATCACTATTGTAGAGGTCATTTCCGACAGCAAAATTCAGCAATGGCAGGAGTGATGGAGAACAAATAGCTAAGTCTAGAGAGTGAAATGTCCGTGTAGGTTCATGGAAATAAGTTTTCTCGTCGGTATTAAGCAGACAGAGGCAGTTATCAGAAATGAACTGTTCTATCTGACGACCGCGAGAATTCGTATCATCACTACCCCACAAAGGACTATGTCCGTTAAAATCACCGAGCAATATAAATGGAGTTGGAAGTTGATCCACTAATTCATTCAGTTCCTCTGCTTGGATGACATCATTCGGTGGTAAGTAGAGGCTACAAACCGTTATAAGACATGTGGTGTAGATTCTGACAGCCACAGCCTGGAGTGTAGTTCTTAACTGATGTGCTGTACTGGGATAACTGTTTGATGTAATAATACAAACTCCACCAGACACAGCAGCATCACCATTATAATCCCTTCTAAAGCATTGAAACCCACGCATTTTGGTGATAACAGTGGGCTTCAGGAAAGTTTCCTGGAGAGCCAGACATGCAGGGTTGTAGAGAGAGATGATGGATTTGATGTCATCAATGCGAGACCGAAAACCACGACAATTCCAGGAAACAAAGGAGGTCATCAATGGAATATATTCTAACCTTTATCACTGTTGCTCATCGTCATCTCAGATGAATCTTCAGAGTTAAAATCATCATCTGATGGATGCAGTTTGACAGCATCTGCATCCAAACAGAGAAGAGCTTTTTTGTTGTTAGGGTGGACTTTCTAGGGCCTTCCTTGGCAATTTTTAATTTTCTAGCCTTTAAGGCTTTTGATTTTGCTAGAGTTGAGTTTGCGATTACCGGTATGGTAGTGTTCACATTTTTTTGCTTCACAGGCAGTCTTTTTATATTAATGGACTCAGTTTCTGTTTGAGTACCATAGGATCTAGTGCTCTTCTTAACTGCTGCAGCATAACTAGTGCCAGACTGAGGAGTACGCGATGAGACAATTTTACGAGCTTCTGGGTAGGAGACTTTGTTCTTAATTTTGATTGCTGTAATTTCCTTTTCAAACTGCCAGGCTGGACAAGATCTAGAGTAAGAGGGGTGGTCGCCTTGGCAGTTGACACACACCTCTTTAGCGTTGCAGGTAATACTATCATGGCCGACGTTAGCACAACGGGCACAAGTAAGTTTTCCTCTGCAAGCTAATTTTGAATGTCCGAAGCGTTGACATTGAAAACATCTCAGAGGATTTGGAAAGTATGGCCTCACAGAACACCGCAAATAAGCAACTTTTACGTGTTGTGGTAAATCTGGAGTGGCAAATGTCAAAACGAGATTGTTCGTTTTCAGTACAATGCCATCTCTTTTGATTGTCATTCGTTTTACAGCGCATACTTTCTGAGATTTAAGATTTTCAAGAATCTCATCAGTAGATGTATACTGCAAATCCTCTGCTGTAATCACACCACGAGAAAAATTTAAATTCCCGTGAGGTGTTACAATGACGTCCATATCGCCCAGAGTTCTCATCGTCGTCATCAGAATAGATTGCCTTTCAGAGGCCGTCTCCAGTAATAGATCGCCAGATCTTAATTTCTTCAGAGATTTTATTTCTCCAAGAAAAGCAGAAACACTTTTTTCAATAACAAAAGGGGAAACAAACTGAAAAGTTCCCTCTTTTTTTGGATAACAAAAAACTTCGCAGAACACATTGACAATTGTTCCTCCCGTGGGAGTGAAGATAATGTAGAAAGTTCCATATAGCAAAAGTTAAAATTCAGGGACCAGACGGCACCACCCACCACGGAGCCCTACGAGGGGATACAGTTTAATTGTACCAGTGCTAGTCAGTCCCTATACGCTCACGGTACATCCCTGAGGTGGCCTCCACCCTTAACGAGTCACCCAGTAGATGTACCGATCGCTTGATCCATAAAGCCGATTGATGTGCTGAGGACCACAACACACCTCCCGTTTACCTGAAGCAGAGGCCAAAGCAATGTGTTGGTCTCTGGAGGCCTCAATTACCAGGATCCTCCTTTCCAGGGACACGGGTCTCCACGCACGGCAAACACGTGGGTGATTTAGTCCTCAAGAGTAGCTAATAGCAACAGAGCGGCGAAAGCTACTCAAGGGGAGCCCTCAACCTCTTGCGAGGCAACCACACTGAGGGAGAAGAGGAAGAAAAAGCAGAAGAGTAGAGGAGAGAGGAAATTAAAGAAGAGGACAGATCACTAGGGTACCTCGGGATTGTGACACCCGTGTTTACCTAAAGAAGGTAAACCCCCTGAGGGGCATAAAGCCACGTAATCGCTTTAATGAAAAATGTAGTCATGTAGGAGTCTTTACGCATTATTATTCACCCCCTCCCACCTGAAAGTTAGTTTTCTAAATGCAAATTTTCGTCGGCATAAATTACCCTATTTTAAAACTTTCACTCTCGATTAAAGTCACAAAAACGAGAGTAAGCAGGGAAAAAGTGTGTATTCTTTCTTAATTTCCTTTTCCCTCTTTTTATTTACCTTTTTCATTATTTTCCAACATTGGTGTTGAATTTGCGGAATTTTTGCTTCGCTTTTTTAAATGGAGGAGAGTGAAAAAGAAAATTTTCGTCCAATTATGAGGTAAATTTTATGAACAGGTGCCTTTTTTAAAAAAAAAATCTTTTCATGGAAATTATATGCTTGTAGATACTTATCAGTTGCTGTTACTTTCTACATCGTTAAAAATAAAAAATAAATGCAAGGTAAGGGAAATTAATAATATAACTAAAAGTATTTCCATTGGTTTAATTTTAGCTTCGAACTATTCACTCTATAAAATACAAAAATACTAGATGGTTCTAGTAGTTAAAAAATTAATTTAAAAAAAATGCACTTGCTGCTAGTATCTTTTTTTTATTTTTTCAGCACTATAAGGGGCAGAAGCGATGACATATCATGTAATGGGGCAATCAGGGGGAATGCCCTTTTGAGCCCCGTAATTTTGAAGCAGGAACCAAGCAGAAAATCTCCAAGTTTGGTCAGCCGCCCCCAGAGGTATTATTTTCCTTGAAGGACATGGCGACCACGACCTATTTAACGTGCCCCAGTCGTCATGAGCGAACACGACGGACCTTCGGTTGGATTAGGATACGAACTCACTACTTTTCGATTCAGAGAACGTACCACGTCCAACACACCAGGCCACCAAGGTCACTCACAAAAAATATCTGCATGAATAAAAATTTTATTCGATTTACCTGTTGAATTTTAGTTCAACATAAGTCTGAATTTTGAATGACAACAAGGATACAATAAATCTTAAAATGGGATGTGTGCTTCTGGATAAATAAAACACAAGTGGCATTTTATCTCAACGTTTTGATTACTGTTCTTGTAATTAATTTAAATCGTGATGAACACTGATTTAGAATCATTATAAAATTTCTTATGTCGTGACATCCCCTATTTTGCGAATCGAATGGTTCTTCCACCCTAGCTTAAAGTCCCCACCCATGCATAAGCACTGCGAGCAGAGAAAAATATATTCAGCAACACATCTGGTTTTTTTCTACATCCTTAACTTTTTGTATAAATAATGATCTTAACAATTTATTTCCATTTTTGCAAAAGTACTGTTTTTTGTATTCTAACCAACGTGTTTATGCTTTTTCCACTACACCACCGATCGAAAATGCAATGAAATGTTGATGAAAAAAGCCCCGACTTCTTTGTACATTAACATCATATTTAAAAGAAATTTTTTAGTGTTCCTTAGCTTGTTCAATTTTTTTCAGCTTATCTCTACATGAAACTACATTTCGAGGAGGAAAATACTTTTTTGAATAGTATTTCATCTAAATGAATAATGAAATATCGCTGAAAAATAGTAATACTATATGTTTCCACTGATGACTACGGTTCGAGTTAGGCTGGAAGACCCAGTCTCGTTGATCGATTTTGTGAAATATAATGATTTTATGTCATAGGAGCGATACTCTAAAATTGTATTATATAATGAGTTTAGGCAGAAAGTAATACTTCACACCAAAAAGTATCATGTTTAAAGGAACATTAGTTTAAAAAAAATGAAGTGTACCCATGCATGACGGGAGCCTTCAATTTGCCTTCATGTAACAGAATGGTTAATTTATTCTAGGAATGCTAGTGTTTAAATTTACTGCAAATTTCTATATCAACTATTTTCAACAAAAAATTTTAAGAAAAATAAATGATTCAGTCGTTATGTATACTTTACTTTAAAATAAGCAAATAAAATGACTTTGCAAATCTCGAAAGGATGAAAATAAATTATTTCTCTTTCATGTTAAAAAAAATAAACTACCCTTTTAAATACTCTTCAATAGACTTTACAAAATGAAATGTTTGTTCACATTTATATCTAACAATTAAAATTCAGAAATTTATAATTTAAAAAATTGCATATGTGTATTTGAAGCCAGGAGAGTAATTTTTTGTTATGAATAAATTTGTCCTTACATTTTTATTATTAATAATAAGAGATTTTTGAAGCTAAATATTTTTGAATAATCAAAAATATTACTTTGATTTGTTTAAGTGTATATTCTAAAGATAAATTCAACTGTCTCTCTCTCTCTCTCTCTCTCCAGGGAAATTAACATTTTACATTCGTAAAATAAATATTGCTACATAATCTTCAGAGTAATTGGCTGCTAATATAACAAACTAATTATAAATAGAATTATTTTTATTCAAATATATGCATATTTATTTTATTAATGATGAATTTAAAGGAAACTTTCAATATTATATTCATATAATGCTTTTTATTCTCAAAAATGTATTACATTCACTGTCTAATTAAATGAAATGATAGATTTTTATTTAATATTAATGTATTAAGAAATAGAAATAAAAAATATTTTATGTTAAGTTGAGAGAAAATGTTTTATAAATGAAAGTAAATAATTTTATCAATAAACATTAAAATTATGTTTTAAAATTAAAAAAAAAATGTTTTCTTTAAAATTTCATGAATTTATTCAACATAAATTTATCATATACAAAATGATAAATAGTAAATTGTTCAGCACTGGTGAAAATGATTTAGAAGTTATGACGTCGCCAAGTTCCTCGTGAATATTGGCTGATCAAGAAGTTATTAGATTCAGAATTCGCTACAGAGTTGGCTAGACAATGCAAAAGATGCTGTCGCTTATGTCCATTTTTTCTGTAAATATAGCTATTGCTTTGTTATTTCTTTTCTTAATTTTGCCAAGTTCATCGTCATCATTTGTCATTTCCAATTTCGTACCGAACATCTTTTTCTGAATATTAAATAAGTGTTATATTCTTCCTGTGAAATACATCAGTTTTTTATGTGAAACCAAATTTATGTGTACATAATTTTTATGAAAATGAATATTTTTCAAATATTATTAGAATACTTAGCGATTCTTCTAATCTTAATAATTCTGGAAAATAAGAGTTAAATTGTAATTTCTCAAAATTTGTCATTTTAATTGAAATTTTTTTCCTGTGCATCAATGTATTGTTAATTAAAAAAACTAGAAAAAAAATAAGTATAATAAGAAAAAATTATCAGTACTCTTTGTAACTTATACATTGCTGGATATACCATGATGAAAGCATGCAAATACCTTAAATTTGCAACATGCATCAGCGGAGGAGAGATTAGAACTTCTGCGCAGACACACCTCACACGCGCCTGTGGCAAAACTTCAAAATGTTATTTAAGGCCTGGAGAATTCGATGATTTCAAATTCGGTAATTGTGTTTTTATTGTATTTATTTCTTTCAAAAAAGTGATCAATTATGACTTGTAGAAAACAGCCCCTCAGGGCACCCCTCAGGGCACCCCTCACGCGATTACAGGCAGTGACAGATCGCTCAGCCACATCACGAACGATAGCACAGATCATTCAGTCTGTAACGCATCATCCAGTGTCTGCGCGTACCATTCGACGTCGTTTACAGCAGAGTGGTCTGTCCACAAAACGTCCAATGCTTCGTCTACCCTTGACGTAGAACCACAGACGTCTCCGCCGCCAATGGCGCGAATAAAGAAGGATGTGGAAGGCAGAATGAAATGAAATGTCCTTACTGAAGAGTCACGCGTCTGTCTGCAATACTACGATGTTTGCATTCGAGTCTGGAGACACCGTGGAGAGAGGAGGCTGAGCAGATGCGTTATGCACCTCCACACTGATCCTGCACCAGGAATTATGGTATCCGGTGCTATTGGATATCATTCTTGCACTCCTTTAGTACGCTTTTCCGGTACTTTAAACAGCCACCGCTACATCTCCGAGGAGTTGGAGACAGTTCTCCCTCCTTCCCTTCAGAGCTTGCCCACAGCCATATTTTAAAAGAACAATGCATCACTACACGTATCATGCCTTTTTCAAGTGTTCTTCGTCAATCGCCGGATTGAATTGCTTTCCTTGCCGACTTGCTCTCCGGTTCTTTCGCCGATAGAAAACATGAGGTCCATGGTTGCTCAACGACTGACCCAGATTACATCCCCAGCTGCCACACCATATCAACTTTGGAAAAGTGTAAAAGCTGCGTGGTCTGCTGTACCTCAAGAACACATCCAAAGTCACCTTGAATCAATGCCGAGGCGTGTGGCAGCGGTGATCTCAAACAATGGCGGCTAATCTGGCTATTGATTTTGGCAGGAAGCACACTTCACAGAAGTCTATAAATTTAATCACTTGATACTTGGTCCACAGGTTATCTACAAAATAAATTTCATTGTGATATCTCTTGTCTTTCTTGGCTTTTGCAATTAGGGTGGCCAGCAGTGTATTTAATTAAACTAATTAAATATTTATTATAAGCTTTATTTTTTTCATAAAATGCAATTTTTAAAGCAAATTTACATGGTATTTTTCCTTTATTTTTGGTTTTGAAGTAAATATTAGGTAGTGAAACAAACCTAGAACAGTGTTAAAACTGAAGCCCTTCCTCGGTAAGAGGCAACAAAGCAGCAAATGCGTGTTTCAAACTCTTCGTCCCCAGTGGTAGGACATCGATCTCGCGTTTGATCGCAACTACTGTCAAACAACTCGAGATGGATGTAGCACACTTCTGCTTTCTTCAAGCACATCTGTATAGGTGAGTTGTTTGGAGTTCCCCCGGTTTCTTTCCTTACGACACGTTAAAATGGCCCACTACCAAAGGAAATTCCTCCTAAAAGGCAATTTAAATGGTGAAAGTTAAATTGCCTACATATACAACAGTTTTCGACTTTTAGGCTCTCTATCACACGGTGTCAAAAAAAAATAAATAAAAAAATAAAAAAACAGCATAGATGATATGATGATGGTATCAAATGAGAAAATAACTTAAACTTGCGGTCGTGTTGTGTGTAAGCTCTTTTCTATAAATTACTCTTTTCTATAAATTAATGATTATTCTTCTTTATTATTAGCCTTCCATTTCTATTTTCTCCTTTTCTTCTATCAACAGTTCAGAAATTAAATGAACTGTGATTCTGCTATTTCAGATAACTCAATCCATTTTTATAGGCACACACACGATGTGAAACATTTCTTCCTAAGCTCTGCACAGCAAAATCCCATTTTTAAGTTCTCCAGTCAAGTGCATGTAATGGTTTCTTAGCAGGCTCAAATAAAAGATAACATTTAGGTTGATATGAAAAATTTTTTACTTGAAATGTGATGTTTGAAGCTGACATGAGTACTCAGTTATTTTTTAAATTTTATTTATAAGTGATTTTCTTTCATTTGATTGGAAAATCTTGTGATAAAATTTTGCAACCTAAATTTTCAGCCTATGGTGGGTGATTGGCACGATCATGCACATGAGTGCTAAATAAACAGAGACCTATAGTTTAAATTCTGTTTAGAATCACTGTAAATATTCCTGCCTAAGACTGCATTATCGCTGTTGATCTGATGGTCAAAGCGCTTCCCATTCGGTTGCTTGCGATTAAGAAGTTTTGAAAGCTTTTGTATACATGGCAAGAAATAGCATTATCTCATTTTTGACTGCCTTGCTATTTTAAGATCTCTGGCTCAGCTCGGGGAATTCCCCTTGATCGACATCGAAAAGAGTCCATACTTCGAAAACATCAAGGAGATAGCCAGCTATGTTCTGCTCACTCATAATCAAGTTTAGTTTTCCCCATGGACCTACCAACTAACCAAAAGCATTATATTCCATAATCCAAAACGGATAAATACAGAATCATAAAACCAAAAAATTCTATAACTGACCTCAGAAATTTTAATATATATACACTGTCCAGTCACATTAACGTGACCACACATCAAAAGCCAGGAAAAGTACTGTTCGCTTAGCTGATTGCTGTTAGACGTCCAGGAAGAAAAGTCAGTTAGGTCCCTGGGGTTGTGAGAAAAGCCGATTCAAGCACTGTGGCCAATCCAGAATGAATACGCTAGATTACACGGAGGAAGACCCATGCCGCAAACAATCCAATCGCGATAGCAATAGATTCTCGATTGAGCGTAAATCAAGTGAGTCTGCTGGCCGAGTGAGAATGCTAAACTCATCCTGATATTCTTCGAACAACGCAAGCTCGCTGCCGACGCACATACACGTCAACGTCGAAAGTACGTGGTGGTCACATTAATGTGAATGGACTTTTTACATTACTTCCATCACTTGTAGAAGAGTCAGAAGCTAATAGGCATTGTTTCCCAAAATGTGATTGAATAGATCATGTTTTAAAATTGAAAAGTATATTAAATAAGTACTTATAGAAAATTTGTATTTCACTCAAAGTATAGACGTTATGAAAACTATCTTAAAGAATACAAAGGATCTGATAGTCAAAGGATTATTATTTGCTCAAAATGAGACGGACTGGTCGTAGAAGAGAGTTTTGAGTTTTACAAAAAGGACTCTTTATAATCCATAAAAATAAAATCCTTACAGTTTTCAGTAAAAATAAATGTAAACAGCAATGATTTTTTAATGTCACACTCATTACTCTACTTAAAACATATTGATGCATATAAGTTTCTCAAATCATTTGGGTTTGTAAAAACGAAAACTCTCGCGTTATCATTTATTCTTATTACTAAATTTTTTAAAGTTCTTTCTTATGGTTGAGTTGTTATTTCATAAATAAAAGTATTAAAATAAATTTACTGCTGAATTACTATAAGTATAGATTAAATTATAATGCGAAAATAACCTAACTGATTTTTTGTTTTCTAAAGTATTGTTATCGCCAGACTTTGATAATTGTTATTTCAGAATTTTCTTCTTTCAGCACTTCAAGAGAAGGAATGGAGGGCACCTTTCATAGAATGGGGCGCCCAGTGGGCTGTCGTGACTCTTTAGAGAGGGAGGGGCTTCGTAATGTAGAAGCCTGAAGCAAGAGAAAATAATTTCACATTTGGTTTGCCATCTCCTGAAGTATCATTTCACATGGAGGACATTTCGACCATGAGCTATTTTAATCACCCCCCGTCGCATTAGCTAGCAAGTCTTTTTCGGTTGGGTAAAGATTCGAACTCACAAGCTTCCGATAACGAGAAAACGCCCTAATCAACCGGGTCATCACTCACTCTTTGATATAATTGTTAATAAATAATTTTAGCATTTTAAGTGCAAATATATTATGTATTTAAAAATTAATATATTATATTTAAATCATGAGTATACTTTATGCTTAGTATTATATTTGCTTAAACTTTTTCAATTTTCCAAGCAGTAGGTTCTTATGTTTGTCACAAGAATAGTCAAAGTACTTCCCAGCGAAATTTTATTTTGTTGCAGGAAAGCTTCACGGCATGATTTCTGAGGCCGGACTCTTATGTTTTTCCACTTTTATTTTCAAGAACATCTACTTTCGCTTCAGTGGAGGAACACCTTTCGATCACGAGGGGTGCAGACAAAGGCGCCCTCGAACCTTCCGCTCCACCATTCAGCTGAGGGCGGAGAGATGCGGTGCCCTGCCGAAGCCAACAATGGACGCTTGATCTCAAGATGAACGAGAAAACATTACTCTCGCGCTTCTTTTTTTCCTTGGGTTCATTTATTGAACGCCGTATAAAATGTTATTATTTTTCAGCCTCCATCTTGTCCAACTCAATAAATCTATTGAAAATGGATGATGGATCGGGACAGTATATCCTCGCGAGGGAGTATCGAAAAGTAAAAATTTCCATTGTGCAGAACTGCAGGATATTAAGCTCATAATTTCGCGTGGATTTATGTGAGAATGACACTAAAATTAGAATACGCCTTAATACATCATATGGAGACTTACCATAGCTCTTCTTCAAAGGTTATTGCAGCGAAAATAGTATCTTATGTAATGGATAACAAAAAAAAATAGTTACATTAATTTTGCTAAAATAGTATATATACATATATATGTTTAATATAAATGTATACACTATACGTATTTATTTTATGTAAATGCGTACAAATCATAGATAAGATATATCTCTCTTTTTTCTACATTCTCAAAGAAAATAACTATTTCTATTTCTTCAGTTTAAAAAAAAAAAAAACATTGCTTTTACTCATTGCATTAAATACGTTTACACTTTTCTCAATGAAAAATGCATCAAGAATGCATTGGCACGTGCAAAAAAGATTCCTGATAGTCAGCTATTAAATATACTGGCAGATTATCAATATTTAATAACTTCTTAACTAAAGATAGTTTTCAAGCATTCAGCACTTTAAATAATTTGTTTTTATCTTATCTGCACGTGAGTTCCCTTAGCTGTGCAAAACCGCTTTTTAAATAAAGCTAAAAGAAAGTCAATGGTAAATATCTTTATTTTATCAAATCATATATTAATATTCAAGTTTTCTTTTAAAATTAAATACATGTTATCTGATGGAAACCATGGTAAGCCAGCATATATTAGGTCCACCGGAAAGCTCTGTCCCTTTTAAGAATAAATCAGAAGAATAAAATTTTCCTACCTCAAATAATCTTTATTGAATAATATAATGGCGATCATTACTTATGACTTGTTGCCAGGGTGATGGCAGTTTGTATATCCCATTTTTAAAAAATGTCTAGAGGCCGAAAAGTGAACCAATGCTTGTTTGATATATTCTTCGTTCTTGAACTTTTTGTCCTTCAAAAAACTCTGTAAGGACAGAAACTTATGAACTTGGAGAATGATAAGTCCGGATAATATGATGTTTGGGATAAAATTTCCCAGTCTGGTTCTGCAATTTTTTGACTAACTCTTTTCTTGATCTCTTTCTAGAAACATTGACGTGCTCTTTTCTTGGACTGATCCTTTTAAATTATCCTATTGCTGACAATATTTTTCCGTATTGAACTTCAATTTTTAATGAACATAATGTACTGGTCCTCAAATGTCCCACCAAATACACAACGTTCTCTTATTCAGAGTCAAATTTGTCTCAGAGTGGGAAGGGCTAGGTTTGCCTCACAAGTAGTCTTTTCCTTACGACAGTCACAAGTAGTCTTTTCCTTACGACAATCACAAGTAGTCTTTTCCTTACGACAATCACAAGTAGTCTTTTCCTTACGACAGTCACAAGTAGTCTTTTCCTTACGACACTCACAAGTAGTCTTTTCCTTACGACAGTCACAAGTAGTCTTTTCCTTACGACAGTCACAAGTAGTCTTTTCCTTACGACAGTCACAAGTAGTCTTTTCCTTACGACAAACACAAGTAGTCTTTTCCTTACGACAATCACAAGTAGTGTTTTCCTTACGACAATCACAAGTAGTCTTTTCCTTACGACAATCACAAGTAGTCTTTTCCTTACGACAATCACAAGTAGTCTTTTCCTTACGACAATCACAAGTAGTCTTTCGCAGGTAATCCACTTTCCATCCCCAGTTGCCATTCGTTTCAAGAAGGGCTCGAGTTTGCTCCGAACAAACACAGATAGGCACGTGATCATCAAAGTTCTTCTGACTCAACTCATGTGGCATACAACTTGAATATTTCCACACCAATCCTATCTTCCGAATAGGGTCCGAAATAATTTCTGGGCTGAATTAAACTTTCTGTGATTTTCAATGTAGTCAGAAAAAGATATTGCTCTAATATGTTTTTAACAACATTGTCTTCAATCAATAAAGAGAACTTTCCGGTAGACTTAATATATGAATATCATATGCATGCCCCAGTTACTGAAAAGCCATTTTATTTCAATTTTTTATGCTGTATTATGGCAAGCAGGTGGATTTGTTAGAATCTGTTTTACAATTTCATCCAAATGACACGAATGATTTATAAGATTATATACTTTCTGAAAATAACGCAGTGAAATATGTTTCAACTGTGCATGCCTGAGTTAGTATTTATTAAGAGACATCCGAATATCATAACAAATTTTGATGAATATTTTGATTTTATATATATGAAATGAAATTTTTATTTTATTAAAAACAATTAAAATTAATATTGTTAAAAATTTTCAAAATATTTTATATCTACAGATAATATGTTGTGGGAGTTTTATTTTTCATCCTTTTCTCTCACAATCCTTGTTACCTGACTGTTGCAAAAGTACAAGGCACTTGGTGATATGCTATTATTCCAAATCTGTTAACCTTAATGAACAGTTAGGGGCTTGCTTCCCCTGCTATAATTTCTCTCTCTCATCGCACTATTTAAATCTGTGATAGATCTGTGATTAGAATTTGATTTTTACATCACTGATTTTAAAAGGCAGCGATGATAAAAAAATCAAATAAAAATTTTCAAATAGAAGTAAAAATGAATATTTTCGGTAAATAAATTATTTTCGGAAGGAAACGTTAAATATATAAGAAAATTATGATTGAAATTCTGTTTCTCAAAACAATTTAATACAGTAGAACCCCAGTTATACGAACCAATTGGGACTGGTGGCCCATTTGGATTATCAAAAATTCGGTTAATTGGGTATCTTCGATAGTCACAAGTAGTGTCTGTCTCATAATCCATGCAATAACTTTTGAATATGGAGGAATTTTCAAAAGAATATTTCTGAATTCCACAAATGACACGTCATTCTCATCTTTCCATTCTCTCTTACACTTCCTTTCCTTATTCAGTATAAATTTTTTCGAAAATTCTGAAAACAATTCGGATAGGTTGAGTTCGGATAATTGGAGTTTTACAGTAATCACTAAGAACAGTAATAATTTAAAAATCGATGATAAATTTACTATGGCAAATGTGCAATTATTTTATTTTGGAAAGGGTTTTATTCCTCTCTAATTCATTTGAATGCATTCATATCATGAGATGGATATATATATATATATATATATATATATATATATATATATATATATATATATATATATATATATATATATATTTGACATTGTTTTCTTAAAATCATTCATTCTAATTAGATTTTGAATTCTTGCTTTTGTAGATCTGGGGAAAAGTTATATTAATTGACAGGAGTAAAGCTTAAAATTCTGAAGCTGTAAATCAATAGTCATTTGGGTAAGTAGATAGTAACTATAACTGGTTAAGTAGAATTAGTGTAACTGGTTTAAGTAGATGTACCTGGCCAGGAAATATTCAACGGATTAAATAAAAGTCTTTGTTATGTACATTGTAACCTGTCTCTTTGATGTGAGTACAAAGGGCATTGTAGAGAAGTACACCTGGTAATGTATATATTTATTATGTTTCATTGATATATATATATTTTATTGACCGACAATAGAATCTCAAAAGAATAAGAATGGAAGATTATTCACAGTAAGAAGATTCGAAATCAAAAATGTCAGGAATATGTGATAAAAATATAAGACTATATTTCGATGTTTCAAGATGAAAAAATAAGTGGAAATTTTGTGATTTATTGTGCTTGGAAATGATAATTCAGGGAAAGAAATAACATTTGAAACATATTTGAAATACTACCTTAGCGAAGAAAATGATTTTCAGTTCGTGTCTCTATTTTCCAATGTTATTCTAACAATCAATAATAATAGAAAACTCTAACAAACTCTCATGAAAAATCTGTAGCGAGCATGTGAACCAGCGTGATAGTAATAGTTAAAAATGTACTTATGATTAACTTGCTTAATGCAAAGTTCCTGGGTTAAAATAAGCAGGGCAAATCTTTTGACTTCAATAAAATATGAAAGTGATTGAGCAAGTAGTTCACGCAATCATTACCAGAGAGCCTTGGAAATGAGGGAATACGACCCAATTGAATCTGGTGATTTTTCTAACAATATCATATGAAGTTCCTTTTCTTTCTTCGCACTTGAGTCCAGGTCGCATGAAAATGATGCCTGCAGAACTCATCGAGACGACGTGGTACGGAGCAATAAATCCCGCTCGTGCCGCGTTTCCCACTCTGGACTCCGGATTTCATTCGCGGAGTTCTTTCTTTTCGTTTAACAAGCAGCTCTCCCTGGAGTGGAGGTGGGTGGACGCGGGAGGCAATAAGTATTTTCGACTCCAGAAATACGCGAACACCAGAATTTTAATGAGAAAGCTGAAGAATTTCTAAAAAGGATCCGAACTCAATTAATTGGAAAGGCTTCGTTAGTCTTTTAAAAATGATAATCAGGTTAAAGCGACTTTCACTTGATTAGTTGTCCTAATCGAATTCATTTTTGCTGATGGAGCGCGCATCCCATCCACCCCTATCTCGTTCCCAGAATAAGAATGTTAAAAGTTCTTTTCTACATTTATACCACGCATTGCTTTTCTTTTTAACCGGTTAGTAGCTACCCTTTTTCTTCTTCACTCGGTTACTTTATAAGTTAATTTTTTGTTTGGAAAAGAAAATTGGGTGGCAGTTTCCCTAAAAAAGTAAAATAGAAGCAGCAAACGCTTGGTGCATAATTTTATAAGAGGAATACTTGTTACATGAGGCAAATATCTTTCTTCTTGTTAGATTATATTTATGCTAAAAATATCGTCTTTACGCTGAAGTTTTTAAATGATACACAACTGTCTGAACGATTTTGATAAGTAGTTGATCAATGGTAGAAGTCTACACATAAAATTTTCTCAAAAATGAATGTCATGTGAACTTAAGAACTTAATTTTTTTGATATTATATATATATATATATATATATATATATATATATATATATATATATATATATATATATATATATATATATATATTTCACAACAATATTTTACTCTGATATGAATACACTTTTATTAATTAAACTCTCAATATATTATTTAGAATTAATTTTTGAATGTGCATGCAAATAAAAAGATAAGAAACGAAACAGTTGTGATTTTTAAATAAGTTAAAATTTAATGATATGATGTTAAAGTAAACATTACTTGCATTGTTAATCATAATAATAGAATGTATTAAATATAAACCAATGGGATAGTATAGAGGATCTAAAGAATCTGAAACTATTTTAATATTTTTTTAATAAGATATCCTTCAGTTTGTTGGAATTTGCATATTTTTGAAAACTATGGATTTTATATAATGTTCCAGAAATTTTTTTAAATTTTAAAAAATAGTTTACTTTAATTCACTTAAAGATTGGTATCAATTATTCTGATTTAAAGTTTTTTATCCCTTAAAAATGACCGCTCAGGAATGAAATTTCGCTTGAATGGGAATTCAAAGCTTCATTTCACCACTTGTTGACAAACACGACGACGATTTTACTTGTCAATGACTACCCAATATATTTGAAGGCATTGCATTGAATCTGAAGCTATAACTGAAGTAAAGAACGGGACATTTGTCGACGATGGAGCCAATTATGTGTTGATTTTTAACCTCCTTCCAGATATTCAGAAAAGGATTTAGATCTAATACTTTTCTGGACTGAAAATCATCGATTACAAGAGTAACAAAATTATTATTTACTAAAAGTAAAAAGAAATTAACGAATCCTATTAGCCAATTACACTTTCATAGAACCACCAAATCTTGGCACTTATTTGATGGCAGGTCCAACTTGTTCATATCCTGGATTGTTAGAAACGATGTCCCTACCAGACTACTGAACCAGTATTCATTAATTGATTTTACACTATTATTAGATCAAAAAGTTTTGTACCGGTAAATGGTCTTTCAATTGGGCTCATTATATTCTAGAAATAGGACAGTGCTTTTCAGAGCATAAAGTCTTGGGTTCAATCCCAGAGACTTTTGACGGGTCAACTTTCAACAGAAGATGTATGTTGCACGCTTGCTTTCTTTCTGCCTGTCTGTACAGAGTGGATCCTTCTTCTTAGAGTTGGGTTTGTATGTCATTGGGCACCTCTGCTTTTATCAGCATTTTGTACTGTTAACTCCAAACCCAATGTTTCCTAGTTCCAGTTGCTCAAGTCACCCACTTTATTAATAAAGTCCGATATAACCCTTTAATGGAGTCGATGTGTAACTCTCTAGTATGGATGATGCCTAAAGAAGTTAATCTAGGGAGGGCAAGAGCCTCGCATTCGTAAATGATATGCTTGGCCGTTTCCTCTTGCGTATGACATTTCCTGCAGATAGAGTCTTGCTGAAACAGTCCCATTTTATGGAGGTGTTTTCTGAAATAGTAGTGCCCAGTTGTGAGGCCTACGATTAAGAGTATCTTCTGCCTAGAGCATCTTAGAATTTCAGAGGCAATCCTTGCTGGTGATCCACAGGCCATAATTTTAGCGTGGGTTTGACCAGGAGTGTTGAGCCAAGCTTCATACATCTTCCGTTTTCCCATCTGAGAACACTGGTTTTTGCGGTCTTCAAATTGATTCCACAAAAAGGTTCTGCACCGATGGGAGCAAAAGACGATCCTTGTTTAGCAAGTTCATCAGCTCTTTCTTACCTTCGATACCTTTGTGCCCTGGCACCCATACAAGGATCACCTTGTTTCTAGTTGCCAGTTCTGTAAGAAGGTTTCTACATTTCAAAATCAATTTAGATTGGATTTCGAAAGTACTGAACGCTTTTAAAGCGGCTTGACTGTCACTGAAAATGAGAATCCGCTTACCTTGGTAGCCCTTTCTCATATTTAGTAGCAGACAGTGGATGATGGCCAAAACTTCTGCCCGGAAGACCGTAGCGTATCGACCAAGGCCAACAGATAGGCTTGTTCTTGGTGACACGTCACATACTCCCAGTCCTGAGAGGCTGTTTTTCAGTGATCCATCTGTGTACCAGATTAAACCTCCTGTTTTAGTTTCCAACATGTTGTTGTCCTATTCGTGTCTAGTTGGAAAAACTATTTAATTTCCTTTCAAAATTCAGAGTGGATGCTCGAAAGTTTTCCTGATTTCTTCCCGTATGACACTGCTGAACTGCAGCAAATGGTTAGCACTCTTGCCTTTGCTCAACAATTATTGTGCTCAATTTCACTTTGGCATTGGTTGTTCGATTTAGCTTAAAATCAACTGTAACCTTTAGGTCCTTGTCTAATTAGCTCTCGTGTGCAAAATTAAATATGGAATGATTTAGAAATCAAAATCAAGCCAATCCTTTGCGATGCATGATAAAGCCCTGTATTTATGAAATCATCTGCCGGAAGGCAGTTTTTGCAGAGCATGCCAAAATGTCCCACAACGGCCTTCATCTATAAAGCCGACCACTATGAGGCGACGAGAAGTCTTCCTGTTCTCTGCAGGTCGAAAGATTCCAGATTCAGTCTCCGCCACTGTTGAGCAACGAAACATCGATGATGTGTTTCTGCATCCTCACCTATCGGAATGGATGCTTGGGAGTTTTCAAGGTTTTTTCTCTTGCGACACACGAATAACACTCACTATCCTTGAAAATTTCTCCCTGAAGGCCAAAATGAGGTGAATGTTAAAATACCCAACACAGTTTCAAAATGACCATGGCCTTGTCATGGGACTGGATCGGAAGGTCGGTGGTTGTATCCCAGCTATGGAGTCCAAATGAAGGTGACGCTTATTATTTCTGTTTCCACATCCCTTAGGTGGACGCTGAAGAGTTTTTCACGTTTTCCTTTGCGACAAATAAATAGTATTCGCTACCTATGAAAAGAGTTTCCTTATAAGTGAAGACTT
Source organism: Latrodectus hesperus (assembly GCA_037975125.1). NCBI lineage: Eukaryota > Metazoa > Arthropoda > Arachnida > Araneae > Theridiidae > Latrodectus > Latrodectus hesperus. The sequence goes on from JAJQOW010000200.1 coordinate 134,917, forward strand.
ACAAACAGGAAACGGATCGTGTGTCGACGTAATCCTTCGATGCTGATCGAGCTAAAGAATTAGTAATTGTTGTAAGGAGTTATTTGAAAAAGAATAAATGTATTCTCGAACGATACAACAGGAGGATATAACTTAACCAAACAAGAGATAAATAAATAAATAAGTCGACTTTAGTATTCGTCACAATTTTACGAATTCAAAATGAATAAGGTGGAAGAGCTTGATGATCGTCATACCGTATAAGTGAGTGCATCGGCATACTTCTTTGTACCAAACCCAGCAATGGACACTACCTGTTTTGTTGTTGTTGTCGTTTACTAATGACACTTGGACAAGCCAAGATCGCTATGCTATACGAATTAAGTCGATTGGGAGCGTCTTTCGTTTTAATCAGAGCACCATGTAGGTGAAAGTACGATTTTGCTCTACACACTTGCCATAGGTACCCGTTTATAGGGTAGGCAACCATTCACAAATTATTCATACAAGGAAAGGACAAAGACAGGATAGATAGAGAGAGAAAGGACATCCATGCCCGAACCGGGATTCGAACCCAGGACTTCCTTATCCGCAGTCAGGCACGCTGACCACTAGACAAGCTGGTCGGCTACCTGTTTTGTAGAAGCTGCTATGGGAGAATCTTTGTAATTGAGAAGCTAGGACCGAGCAGAAGACCCCCAGAGTCAAAGAAATATGAATCGCTACCCACTTGGCGAACATTGCGACCATGACCACATCCATCATTAGTAAGGATGAAGGATAGAAAATTAAATAGGGATTCGAACTCATTCCCTTCCGATAACGAGAACGATGTCCTAACCAACCAGGCCGCATCAGCCAATAACTGTTACTGCTGCTAACCAACCAGGCAGTAACAATATGTTTGATATTATCTATTACCTTAAATACCTTTTCTGTATCTGATACATTTTCTGTATCTGATAACATTGTTTAATTTTGGTTCCAGTATTTTTGTTTCCTATATTTTGGCAATATATTACCTCTAAAAAAATCGGAATAAAATTCTGTGAGTCAGGTTTTTTAAAGCAAATAAATATATCATTCCACACATGACTTTTAACTTATGTTTTAGATTTAAGCCATTTGAATCTAATCATAATAAATTTATTGAAAGACCTAAGAAGTAATTCTTAGGTCTTTAATAAATTTATGACACCTTATTAAACGTGAATTTTGTGTAGTATAAAAAAATTTGTCCTTTAAAATTCAGAATTTTGACATCCCACTTTTCTTAGCATACAAACTCAATAAATCATCATTACAAAAAAAAAAAAAAATCGCGATTTTTCTTTATTGATTTTTCTTTATTGATTGTTATGAAACAATGTTATCAGATATAGAAACTATTAAAAAAATTCACAGCGTTCTCATTGTTAAGGTTTATATACAGAACTTTTTAATCGAACATAACAGAAAGTATCGATTATTTTAATCCCGATACACATCTCTCATGAACAGAACGATGCTTACCAATATTGGTAAACAATGTCCTACATCATTGCATGGTGGTAACTCCCACATAATCAATGAACTACAAAGATGATTAAATTTCATTTCCGACATAAATATGAAAGTGAGTCCCTCTCATAAACCATCCGCAGTTACTATCTCTTGATTGATTAAATTGAAGCGAAGGACCGAATTATTGCATTGTCACAAAAGAATTATCAGAAAGTGGAAAACAAAATATTGTTTTTCCTTATCATTTTGATACTTTTTTTGCCTTCACATAGTGGAAAGTATAACTGACAAAGGCTATTGTAATGTCCACCGCATAGTTTATCTTCTGGGAGACCTTTTCATCGATCTTATCACACGTGAATACGCGTCACAAGGAAAGAAAATTAGGATACTCCCAAGCACCCTTGGCAGACGGGGAAATCTATTACTCGTTGACCAACAGTAGTTAGGATCGAACCTGGGACCATATGTGTAGAAGAGTTCTGTTTTAATGCTAAGCCATGATGAGCCATACGATTTTGATGTTTTATCATCATTTTGTATTACTTCACACTAGGAAATCCATCCAGCTTAAAATTATCGATTCTGTTATTGTTCTCCCAATGATCTAATGTGTTAACCATTGCTTCAACTCATTTTACAAATGCTGTTTTATTAACCAAACACATTTACATGCTAGATTTAAAATCCTGAATAAATTTAGAATTTGAGAAATCTGTGTAAAAATGATCATGAAAATAATAAAGAAAAAAAAATTAAGTGAATAACTGTTAAAATTAAGTGAAAAATTAAGTGAATAATTTTTCACTCTGTATCGCACGCTTAAACTTTTAGTTTTTAGAATAGATTAGCAATTTTCAGAATATATGAAAATCCATCAGTTTTTAAAGGCTAGTTTGCAGCGAGAAAGTGTGCAAAGCTTTCATAGAAAAATTTCGATTTGTGGAAAATGGCAATTACTTGATTATTTTGCTTTGTGCAAAATGCTGCACTTCGAAATAAAATCTCATGGATTGATCAGTTTAAAACAAATGGAATGAGATAGTAAACATTTGCAAATCTCCTTTATTAGTTTTTTTTATTGAATTTGAGTTTCTTTTCCTCCTCTTTCTATATCTTTTTCTATCGGTGGCATAGGATGCAAATCGTAAACACATACAATGCAACATTTTTTTTCAAAAATTAAGAAAAAAATAATTTTAGTTATTTTTAAAGAAAATTAATTTTGGAATATGGGAGAATCCGACACTATTGATGTTTCTGCTCGATTTCCTGAGGTCCTGCGCATGGACAACAGTTTTAAAAAATAGGGAAAAAAATAAAAACCGCCTTCCATTTTTGTAGGGAGAAGCATTAAGGAACGGAATGTTTCAGTGTTTAAGTGGATTGTGTGTTGCAACATAAATAACTTAAATGGGACTTAAAAATCAGCGTTATTTGCGGTTTAATTTAATTGAAAACGCTGTTATCGGACATCGAAATAAATCACAGCTATTATTTTAAGATAGCAAAAGAACAACATGCTGACATAAATTTCATTCCTCAGCCCTTGATTCAGTCTGAAACAAAATATCAGTAGATAAAATTGGGATCGTATCTATATAGACGTTAACGTCAACAGAAAAATTTATATAGTATTAACGTCAAAATAAAAAAAATCTCATATTAAAATAGTTTGCGAATGAGTTATTATGTTAATTTTAAAATAATTTTTCAGATTTATACCTAATCAGCTTCGAAAGTAAGCAGAAATGTATAAATAATAAGCTGTAGCAATCAGTGTTTGAACAGAAAATTGTGAAATCATAAAAATAAGGACTGGTGAGCAGTCATTTAGGAGTTTTGATTACCGATCGAAATGTGAAAGTCTTGCTGAAATGAAACAAACAAATCCCTTCTTTTTGTTCGATAATGGGCTCCGGGCTCTAATTGGACCCTCCAGATTGCAAGATTCATCGAGTCTTTCCCTCATTTGCTTGCTATCAGTCAGGACCGTTGCAACCAATCAGAACTCCCTTCCCATAGTAAGGAAGGCCATGGAGAGACCTCACAAATGTAACTATTATACTTTAAAGTTGAATTCTAATCTAAATAAAAAACAATTCTTTTTGAAAACCGAGATGTAACACAGTAAAAGAAAATAACAAGCAATCTACTTATTTGTTTCAGAAGTCAATTTATTTCAAATTCATATAACACGCACAGAGATATGGAAAATTCCCATTATAAGGAGAAAATGGAAATCAACTATGGTATGGAGCTTTTCCATTTCAAAAATATACTAAGACGGCCTCAGTACGACTGATTTTGAACAAAATATCACTAATTGCAGGATATCACCATCACGTTACAAAAACCTATTTGCCACCTTATTTTATATTTATAAAAATATCTAGTTTTTATCATCTGTATTTCGTGAGTTGTCGGCAAAAATGTCAGGCTGGGGAGATTAGAGAGAGTGAAACAGAATTTTTCTTATTTTTTTTATCATGTGAATATTTCAATTATTCACCGCCCAACTTGTCTAGCGGTCAGCGTGCCTGACTGCGGATAAGGAGGTCCTGGGTTCGAATCCCGATTCGGGCATGGATGTACTTTCTCTCTCGGGTATGGATGTACTATCCTGTCTTTTTCCTTTCCTTGTATGAATATAGAGTGAATGGTTGCCTACCCTATAAACGGGTACCTAAGGCATGTGTGTACTGAGGAAGTCGGACTCCGCACCAAAATAGGGTTCAGTTGGAAAAGTGGAGCAGCGCACCCCATATTGCCAGCCTGGCTGGCACACGACAACAACAACAACAACATTTCAATCATTCAATGTCATCATACTAGAAATAATTGATATCTTTTTGAGTTTGTTTAAATTGTTAACTGACAAATATACCTAAACCTGTTTTTGTGTGGTCTTTTTTGTGTTTTTTTTTTCTGTCGTTTATGAGACCATCATGTTTCGAAAACCCATTTGACACCAGAAGGTAGTGAGTTCAAATATTGGCTTGACAGATGATCCGCCGTCATCTCTCAATGTGGCTGGGACACGTTCAATAGGTTCTGGTCGCACTGTCCTCCAGGTGAAACGATACCTCTTGGAATGGCAGGTAAAGTATTAAGATTGATCTCTACATCTAAATTACTAAAATCCCCACCTGGCTGCTTTCATTATCTAGAAGAACGCCAAAAGTAATCCCAATCACTGCTCTGTCTTCAGAAGTGAATTGATTGCGATAGACCTAGGACTAGAAGCTATTCTTTCTGAAGAGTATTATGGTGACCTATGGATCTTGCTTGACAGCCGTAGTTCTCTCCACCATCTTAGTAATTGGCTTCTTGTAGGCGACAAGATCAGCAACTCTATCCTGCTTAAATTAAAACTCATTTCACTTAATCATGATGTTCACTTGCAATGGATACCTTCACATGTGAATCTCCACGGGAATGAAATGGCCGATAATCTTGCTAAGGAGGGTTGCAGAATTTCAAATACTCCCTCTTCCACACTTACTTTTCTGGAGTTATACTCCCGGGAAAAATTAAAAATCTCGGAGGAGTGGAAAACACCCCCACCCATAAATGGTACAAGGGATCAAAACCGGGTTTGTCCCTTGACTTCCCGTGTGACAGACGTACCCGGACTGTTCTCTCAAGACTTGTTAGCGGTCATATTAAGTGCCTCACTTTCAACGAGGGCAGGAAAACTTTCGTCACCTGCACCAAGTGCCAAAATCATCAGGCTTCTCCTGAGCATCTTTTGGATTGCATGGGTCTCTCTAGGGAGGATCTCTTTAGCAATCCTCTTTTAGTCTTCGTCTTCCTTACAGTCAACGAACTCGTGGATCTAGTCTGACTCCGTCAGACATGGAGGATAAGCAACAACAACAACAACAGAAGAACGCAACTATGGGCTAGATACGTGGAAATATCTCTCGATGCAACTATTCTCCCCACCGTGCTTCACCAGCAGAGCGACACAGGAGCTCCAGCCGATATCAATTCAGATTTAGATGAAAAATAATAAAAAAATATTTATATATCATTATCAAGAAATTGGAAGATCAAGAGGCAAGTTATTATAGGTAAGATTCACCCTTAAATTATATTTCAGTAATTGATTTTCCTTTCTAGTTTTTAGGTATAATAATTCTAAAGCATTTTGTGGATATAAAGTACATCTAGGATGTGTAGTACACCTTTTGGATACAAAGTACACCTTTGGATATGAAGTACAATTTCTCAAGGATGCATCAAAATTATTTTTTAACTGTAATTATTTCATTTTATAAACATTTAAATATACTATATAAATAAAAATAATAAATAGCCATAACATTATGAACTAGCAAGACTAATTCCTAAATTACTTAATATTTAAATGAAAAATGTAACTGTTAACGTTCGCTGTTATTCAGGAAAAAATTGAGATGAACGAAATTTTTTCCTAACCCCTTTATTTCTGATTAAAAATTTAAACACAATGAAAAAAACAAACAAATTAAGTTCTTTTTTTGTATGTACTGGAGCGCAGAGATTATGCATTTTTTATTCCCTAAATTCTAATATGTTTGTAAAAAAAAGTCTAATATGTTTGTAAAAATAAATAATTTGAAGTAAATATGATTTTTAAATTCTTTTTTATATGATATATTTGCTTCTTATTATTTACGGAAAACTCCACTTATTTGTAACAATTGACATAAAATTAAAATTTTCATTACAATAAACATGTTAATGTTTTTTATCGAATAAAATGTCACTGTTTTTATTTTCCTTTATTTGTTTTTAGTAGTAATATAATAAAGATATGTTATTTTATTAACATGCATGACTCAATTATGAATGGTTTAATAATATAAAACGTTGGAATAAATTAGATTTTATTTTGATTTTCATACTCAATTCCAGTAAATGACCTCTCATATTAATAATATTAATGTGAAAGTTAGTCTTCTTAAATATATCCATCGTTACATTTAGTTCAAGTTTGGTTATAACAATATTTTCCAACAGCTTATTTCTGTTGACCGAAACTTCTGTTTATAGACTACTATTTCGTAAATTTAAGTCACATTCAGGTGACGAGATTTCCACTTCCATATCAAACTACCATGCCTTACTTATGGAGTAATATTACATCTTGAGAAGGTTCGACAAAAGTTGAAACAATATGATTTGGATCAGTTACCAAACACGTTACCTTTTGATCACGAGAATGTGTTGACCTTAAAGGTAACGTAACTTCCTCATTGAGATTAAATATTTTGTTCCGATTTTTTTTTCTAGTGCATGACATAGTTTCACTTTATGCAGTGAGATATTTTATATTGCTGATACTAACACATAATGTGGCCTTTTTGTGCTTTTTTATCTAGAAAATGTAGTTTTTTAGGATTAAAAATAATTTTTGTTCGTAAACAATGGCATAAAATAAATCATATATTATAATATGCTATTTTAACGAGCACCTTCTCCTGTGTTGATATGCACAGATCGTGAGCACTATGCATCTGTATAGAATTATCAATGTATTACGTTCATCTGATAATTAAGTGAAAGACGAAATCAAAATTGTATTAGGTTTGTCTCAATTATAACCTTAATTTAGTTAGTATTAAAAATTTTCATTTTATGGAGTAAACTTTCAACAAAAATTGTCTAATACAAAATAAGATTTTTTTAGAAAACTCAAAATTATTTCACCACAAAATTAGAATATTATAATAATATTTAAGCCAACCGATGGCTGAGTGGTTAGCGTTCCTGACTCCTGAGCTGTTGGTCCCGGGTTCGAATCCCGGTTCGAGCATGTATGTTTCTTTGTTTTCTCTGTCCTTTCTTCTGTGATGTTGTATGAATGTAGCAAACCCTATAAACGGGTTTGTGGTGGTATGGCGTGGGTAACGATACTCGCCTCCATGACTTGGTTCACAGGTTCCCGCCGGGAAACGATAAATGAGTAGCAGTTTCTGGGCTTGTTGTGGCATAAGGTTCGTCACCCAAGTAAAATAATTGGAAAATAATAATAATATTTATAAATAAGTTTTATTTTGAATACATACGTCTGCATGCATTTAAATGTTTCCTTAAAAATATGCTCTTAATATATATCCATTGACAGTAGTTTATAACGAATTTCTAAGCTGATATTAAGCCTTGTGTTTAATATACAATTTTTACATTTCATTCATTAAAAATATTTGTTTTAAACAAGGTTTAAAAAGAAAATAAAAGAAATAGCTGTGAAGGAAATACAAACTAAATTATCTTTCGAAACATATTCCGAAAAACGTGTTTCCACCAGCATTCAGTTCACTTCCAAATAGTTTATGTTAAAAGAAAATAATATAATTTAGTTGTATTTAGAAACCCCAAAACTATAAAATATGTAGTAATCCTTTTAACATTTCTTTTGTCGTCAGACAGAAATATGTAAATTAAATATTTTTATGCACATCCTGTTTCATTCACTTCTTATTCATGGAAATTAGAGAAAAATAAGTGATTTTATTATCAGAGGAAAGACTTAGAAAACACGACTATTTAAGCATTCACTGTTGATGGCATATTTAGTAATCTTTTTGTTTACATCTTTATGACTTTTTAACTGTATGCAAATATTATTCATATAATATGTCTTTCATTTATTTTTAATTCTTTATGACAAAAGGATTCATTTATTAAATAGTTAAAATGTTAAAAGTCACGGTTACGCATATAAGGATATAAAACTTCACATGAAATGCTATTTGGTGTAGCTGAAATTGATAACAATGGAGCTTCAATTACCTGAACTCCGTTCATTCGAATTGCTTTCAGAATTTCAGAAAAATAAATTGGATTGAAGAAGAGAAGAAAAATGAGAAAAAGGAAAAAAAACTGAAGGAAAGGAAAGGTAAGAAAAGTGAGACGATGGAAATGATAGAGAAAGAGAGAGAGAGAGAGAGAGAGAGAAAGAGAGCGAGAGAAACGTGTTACTTGAGAAATTTTGATTCATTCTTTTGAAAATTCCTGGATGTTCATAAGTGGTTTAGATATAGAAAAAGGGATTATGAGTCCAACTCTAAGATTTCAAATTGCAGATAATGGTCAACTTAATGAAAGTATTGAGGAAAAAGAAGATCTTAATGTCAGAGTTAAAGCAAACACCGGACCATTTTCCAGCTTTGTAACTGCTTTGATGTCGATGGAAAGTTTCTCTGACAACCGGATGCGAGACTTGTTTGCCCGAAAACCGATGATGACAGAGAAACAATTTACGCTGAGCAACATGTTCAGAAAGCAATAATTTTCATTTACAGCACTGTACATACTGTATTAATGCATAGCACTTGTAGATACCTAAAAATGTATAAGTGTTGCCATTAAATTAAATTTCTTTTTTCTTTAAAAATAAATAGTTTTTCTCCCATTTTCAACGTATAATAATTAAAAAAGACTTTTTAAAAAAAATCCAACTATGCGAATGTTTCACTTTCCGAAAGGGGTCCGGTTCGAATTGATTCGGATAATTGGAGTTCTACTGTATTTCATATTTCGTAGATTTATGGCGTGCTACAGCTGCGCACCAGCAATGAATACAAACAGGGTCGGTCGGTTGGTTGAGTTTAATGGTGCAAGGTACAAATAAGGTCAAGTTGAGTCAAGTAGTATAACGAAAAGAAGTGAAATACGTGCGAATTAAGAATAATTCTGTTTCTTGAGATTCGAATCCATACTGAGACTGCACGGAAATTTAACTTGAAGAAAAGATATTCACATGGATAATCACAAAAGATCCGAATCCACCAACAATCCGAATAAATTGTCGATCCTTCCTTTGCATAGTCTACAATCCGAATATATTATTATTGATATTTCGTTTTTGATTTTAGTTTGCTAGCTTCTCGATTCGGAACCTGAACAAGAAAACACTCACCACTTTTACAGTCTAACCCGTTGAATACCTATTGTTGTGGAAGTACTCTGAAAGAGTTGTTTTTTCGCGCGGCGTACGAACAAGCTCTCGTTAATTTCGACTTTTCTTCCAGAACCACCTTCCGTCCTTTCAATTTTCGAAGCAGATCTAAAGAACAAACCTCCCTCATATAATTGTTCCACTCAATCGTAGTATTTGTACAAATGTTTAGCTGTTTATTGCACAACTCGAGAGATGTTAATTCCTGTGCCCCGTAGTACATGAAATGGAAATCTGGAACCACTAAACGAACTGTTAGATCGAAGTCTCTTTTTTTGTTGACAGCTTTTCACATTGCACCTCTATATACCTTCTTTCATACATAGTTTGATTTCGTGTCCATTTACGCATATTCTAGTGCGAGAGAGCACAATTTTTTCCTGAAAAAACAAAAAGGGCATCTTCCTCACTCTTCAGTAAATTAAAAACTGTCACATTTTTTACAAATTTTAAATTGCAAAAAATAGTACTATTTCACACAGTTCGAATTCAAACCGAAAGTAAAACTGTGTATGATTATTCTTCAGTCTTTTCTACCCCCAATTACGTAGTGTATAATAAGTAAACATAATCCAAAAAACAAAAATTAATTTCTGTAACTTATTCAATGAGAATTGACAAGGAAATAAAAAATGCAAAAGGAACTTAGCAAATTTGATCATTTGTTTCTTGTTTCTACTCAGATATGTTTTTCCCCTTTTGTTCTACAATATTAAGTATTTAATGAACGATTGCAATTTTAACAGAAAAATTATCATTTGCAGCTTTGGCAAAATCAAAGCAGCTGGTTTGTTTATTTATGGTATGAAATTATCTGTGCAGCAGAATTAACAACTCCAGCGGTGTAACAGCCTTATTTCCTCACTGGTATCTCCAATGGGGTCGTAGTTCATGATCAAGCAGCTAAAACTTTCCCTAGTTTTATTTTTTGTCTTAGGGTCATGTAAACTCGTAATCATCCAATATCAAACTTGGACAATACTTGGGACATGATGCGTTGACAACACATAATGTCCCAAGTTTCTTGGATAGATATAAATCAAGACTCCATGATGGCAAGTTCACAGCTTGAATACTTCATATACTGAACCAACCTATCACAATCTTCGCTGTATTCAAGGACAAGTTGTCTCATTGAAAGTCTAATTCGAAAATCACCAAGAAGCTCATCCTCAATGATCAATTTGTGGATGCAGTGTTAAGAGTCATACAGATATGAATGTCAGTGGTATTTAAACCTGAATGCTCTGCCAAGAATCAATGAATCTTTGTCTTGTTATAGACTAAAATTGCATTAAGACAATTTTCAATACCTTAATTTATAGTAATTATTTCATTGTAATTAAAGCATAAAATAATTTGGCAAATACTTCGGAAATTTAAATAGCGACTTGTTCCTCGTATGCTTTATTTTGTACAAAAAATGAATTTTTTGGATTATTTCATTCCTGAATATTACTATAGCAGATGTTATACAACTCCAGCTAGTTCATTAAATTTTATATATATACATAAATGTTCTAAAGATATAAATAAGTCTCCTCCTTCTCTAATGTATTTTAATGGCATTGTTATGAAACAAACTAATGACTCCAAATTTTGAAAACAAACACATTTAATTAACAAAGAAACAAAATTACAAAGGAGTCAAATCTGGGTTTGCTAACAACTCTCGCGCCTGCGTAGCGCACAAAATTAAGTATCAATACAACCAAGAAAAAAACGCATCTTCTTCAGACTGCTCCTGGCACCAACCGTCTCCCTACTCACCCTCCCCATCAGAGGCTCTTCAAATCTCAAGTGCTGACTGTGAGACATTACAACAGGAAACTAGAGTAGTTACAAATCAAAACAAAAATGTCAAGATTATAAAACCTAAATTTTTAGAAACTCTTCGATGATATAGAATTAACCTTTTAAAAGTTAATTCTATTTTTTGTAAACTTTATTGAAATTAAAAACTTAAGATTTTAAATTTAAAAAAATCATTTCTGATCATCCTTAAACCCTAACACATTTTTTTGTTTTATTATTTCAATAAAGTTTATCAAACCATCTAAGAACTAACTAGAACCACATCTTGCTTACTGCATGAATACTGATTTTTGGCCGTATTTTGTCCAAAAAAACATAATTAGTTTGACAACAAGTAGTAATAAAAATGTAATTAAAATGATAACAATTGAATCATAATTTTATGGCAGTACTGATATTTTAACACATACTTTTGCATAAACTAAATCGTGTTTTAAGCCATTTTAATTAAAATGTCACAGCATATTAAAAGTTCCTTCTTTGAATTAATGTTGTTTCAAAACATGAAAACTTTTTTACTCTTGACTTAAAATTCTTTTAATTATTCCCTAAAAATAATTATATCTTAAGCAAAATTATTCCTAAAAATATTTTAATATTAATTGAAAATTATAATTATGCCAAAGATAAATTTACTCTTAAAAATTAAAGTATTCATTTTAAGGGAATATTTTCAAAGAAATTTAAAACAATCATTCGAAGTATTGAAATTTCCTCATTTGAATGAAATGCCATATTTTTTTTTTTAAGTTTCAGCAGATGAAATAAAAGAAAATGCGAATTTCAACGCATAAATTCGTAGCTATTTTGATATTTATTTCTGTGAAAGTAACCTTTTATATTTTTATAGTATTACTGAAACATAAAACAATAAATCGATGTTATTATTTCCTGTGAATTTTAATAACATTAGATTCAAAGTAGTAAATTTTAAAAACAAAATGCTGAAATTCTATTTGCTTAAATATTTTAATATTAGTTATTTTAAAAGATATTTTTCGTTTTCCAGTTTTTTCAATTTAAATTCATCAAAATATTTAAGCATTACTTGTGATATACATTTTAAATGATAATTAGCAAAATTTTTATTGGATAAGCTTTAACATTAAGTTCTAAACTGAATAAATTTTTATTTAATCTTTTTCTTACACTTCTTTTTAAATGCCATTTCAGTAATTTTCCAAAACAACTTATTAATATTTAAAATTTAAATTGATCTTTAGTTTTAAGTAAAATTGAAAATAAAATAAAAAGACCATATATTTAAAAATAAATTTTAAATACAGTAAAACTCTAATTACCTGAATCAATTGGGGCCGGACATATTAGCATTATCAAAAATTCGCTTAACTGTGTATTTTCGAAAAAAAAGGTTCATTTTAATTAATTATTTTATGATGAAAATAGTAGCAAAAAACTATATATATTTAAAGAAAAAAATTCAATAAAAGGGCAACACTTTGACATGTTAAGGTACTTACAAGTGCTGCACATTAATTCAATATGTATGTACAGTGATGTAATAGAAAATCTTTGCTTGAATTTCTCGACTAGAGAAAGCGGCTTCACTGCCTTCCTTCGCTTTCGGGCAGGGAAGTCGCCCATCAGCAGAACAGTGAGAATCTGCATGTGATCACACTCGGGCTGACGCTCCATTTACTTCAGAACAATTTCAGAACCGGCAAATGCTTCCTAGTTGATGGTCTCGTGTCTGCTTCATCATGGACATCAAAGTTTTCTCGATACTTTCAATAAGCTACCAGTCATTTGCTATTTGAAATCCAGTGTCTGACTCATAAGCCATTCTAATATATCCTCAGTCAGGGACTTTCGAAAGACTGCCGCTGAATACTTCAAAAAGATACATCTTTCTCGTCTTCTACCTTCTCTTACCTTTCTTTTTCATAAGCATTTTCCTTTTTCTCATTTTCCGTCTCTTCTTCAGAGCACTTTATTTTTCTGAAATTCTGCGATCCGACAGATGGAGTTGGAATAATTTGAGTTTATTGTATTTGGTCAACACAATAAAACATTATGGTTAAATTTCTTTCATACATAAATTTGTATCACACTAATTTCAGACATAAATCTATCTTAAAATTTTTATTTTTGACATAATAAGAGATTCAAAATAATCCCAGGAATATTTCAAAATTAATAATTCAAAAAATGAATAAAAGTTAAAAAGATACGGTTTGTATCGGGAATGAAAACAATTGAGTTCAACTTTGTATGAGGAAAGGCAAAAAGCAATCAGATTTTAATTTCTGATATCGGATTGTGTGAAGTAGTGGGCTGCAAGAAAATAACAGTTGCTTCAATTAATAGTTGAAAATTCATGCATAAAGATACTACCGTTGATATCGTTCATTGTTTGCAAATTTTTGTTTAATTAACTGACTACTCTGCTAGAAATATTTTATGTTGATGTTGAAATCATATCACTATATCATCGCAAACATATCGGAATATGCGAAAAAGTCAATAACAAATTGGGTATCGACTTAAGGTAATACGCAATTTAAAATTATGTGCTGCTTTGTAGCAAAAAGTGGATCGTTTAAGATATGCACTTTTGGCAGATAAATGAACGAAGGAATAGAGGTGTATACATCAGTAAAGTTGCTGCACTATAAAATGCAATGCTATACTATTTCGAAGAAAAGGTATCTTTAAATTTTTGAAATATAGCTTTTCTTTTGTAAACATTAAAGTTATATTTCATCGTGATTTTGAAGCAGGAACCAAACAGAAGACCCTTACAATTTGGCCTACTACCCCAGCAAAAATTTCCGTGTTTTTAAATCATGAACAATATTTACATGCAGTTATAATTCTTTAATTTTATAAAAAATTTAAGTCAATCTATTTCTAAGAAGAAATAAAATTGATAAGCTTAAAAATATAATTTGTTGATGCAAAAGTAATTAAGTAAGAAACTTTGTTCTTTGAGTTCAAAATTTGTAAACACCATAATAAACCAAAATTAAATCGTTTTAAAAATTTCAATCCCTCAAAAATTAAAAGAAAAATATAAAAATGAACAAAATATGCAACTAGAAAAATGTTTATATTTGTAAAAATTTTTAATTTATATTTTTCTTTAGAAAGAACTGTTTTTTGCAAACAGTAACTTTTTGATATATTTCAACAATGAAATGCAAAAAAAAAGCATTATTGTCTTCTTGAAAAATTGTTAAATAATGAAAAACTTAACTATTTCAAAAACGTTTTTTAAGAATATCCTTCTGAAAAAGTAGCATTTACTCAGAAAAACACTATGTTATTATATATTTTAGGAAAAAAAAAACTATGTTACGTAATGCGTAAAATTATAAAAATGAATTTAAACCTGGAAAACTCACTGAAGGAGAATAAAATGAAGCATGATTCTAAATATTGCATATTTCTATTGAATTAGTGTTTAGTAAGTTTTATAGAAGACATTTTTCTACATAAACATCCTTTGAAATATAAGAAGCGTATTTTACTCTTATTACACAAATTATATCTTGATAATATATTTATTACTTACCATATAAAGTTCCATGTACGGAAATATTTAACGCCGCTTAAAATTTAATTCGTAACTTTGACCCAAAGTAATATATACACACAGAAAAATTTAAGGCAAAGCACGAAACGATTCAAGCTGATCACTGATTACTTGTGATTTATGTAAATGATTAACATTTTATAGACACAGTGAGATTAAAGGATTCATACAAAGATCCCTTAAATTGCGCAAGAGATTGCATTTGCACAGTTGGCAGCAGGTGGTCGGAACTATTCTTAAATCAAGAAAATTATCACGTTTGATGTGTACTAGAATTTAAATAGATCTAACTAAAATTCTTGAACAACATTTTTACGTCAAATTGTTCATCGTTGCAAGCAAATGTTGAATTTCGTAAGGGATTTCATGTTGTTGTTGTTGTTGCATGCCCCCAAAGGCCAGCAGCGCTAGACCAGGTCCATTACGTTGTACACTCAACAATAATCCAAAACCAGAAGAGGGTCGTCAACGAAGTCCTGCCTGGAGATCCCCAGGCACTCAAGAATATGTTCAGGCGAAGCCTGCTCGGTAGAGCAGTTGGTACAGGTTTCAAAGGTTCGGGAACCCTCAGAAAATTTTAGGGTTTTAAGATGTCCACTTCGAAATCGGGCGAGAATAGTTTGTTCCTGACGACTTAAGTCGTTGGTCAGAAAGCCTCCGGGACGGGAACTTTGGTACCAGTAATGTACCGGAGGGACAATCCAAGTCATCCTGTTCTTAATTTTTTCTCTGGAGTGGGGATTTCATAAACCTCAGAAGTGTTGGTCGAAAAGATGTGTCAGTCAGTACATTACTCGGAATGATAGGGTACTTGTACTGTCTTGGCAACAGAGGATCATAAAAAGCATACTCAGCAAATAACATTTAATAAACTCTGCGCATTCTATCTGGCCAAATATCAGATGACAGTCATGCTGTTGCAGATGGTGTCAAACTTCTGATTGTTTTGTCTCCCTTGGGCCACACGTCTAAGAGAGACAGAACTATCAGAAGTTTGACACCATCTGTAACATCATGACAATCATCTGATTATTGGCCATATAGAATACACAGAGTGGTTTTAGCTCCAACAACTGTGTAACAGTTGAATGCTTTTTCTGCTGACTTAGCAGGAGAGTAAAAACTTTGACTGTTCTCAAGCATGTTGACAACGCTTTTAGTTAATATTTTCATCAGATTGCCTGTAATGACATGTCATCCAGATAATATTTATTAGCGAAACAACTTTCGGCTACTTCAAATTAGTGATCAAATAGTAATCAAATTTTATCATTTGTAATGATTCAAAATTATTTTATACCGTAATTTATTAATCTAATTAGTTCTATTATGCCAAAAGTGATCGTAGAATGACACAAATAAACGAAACGAAACTGAAAAACTCCAATGAAATTGTTTACAAGAATATAATGTCGATACGTAGCTTGTAAGACCATCAAATCTTGAGCAAATAGTGTAGGAAATATTGGCAATCATCAATAAATAGTGTAACCCTCTTTGACAATTGAGCATTGATGACGTCAGGTTGAGATCTCATACCCTCACGCGGAAAAATGTAGACAGAATGTTACTATGTTTTCATCCGTAAGAAATACAGATGCGTGCACACTGAAACTAAATCTTGTAAATATATCGGTCCTCCTATAATATTTCTTAATAATAAATAGATAAATATAGATATTGGAGAATTTTTCTTTGATCATATATACAGAATTTAGATAGAGTGTTCATTAATCTGAATCCCAGGACGAATAAGGTAAGAGTAAATTTTCTCTTACAAATTGATTTCTTTTGGTAATTGAATTATTACCGAAAAGTAGAATATGTTTGAGACATGTTGAGAAATCGGGAAGAAGACATCATCTGTTTTGCAATGCAACATAGTATGTTGATCATTCGATATACATTTATAGCCGAATATAATGCAGTGAGACGCTTATAATTTAATAAAACTGCTCACGGTTGCTAGAATTGATTTCACTATTTACTGAAATTATTTTTGATCACTGCTAATTAATTATTTGATTTTCACTCTGAATTTGTAATAATTTTTTTCATCTAATTATGTACGGACATACCATATTTCAGGTTCATGACTCACTTTTTTTTCAAAAGACTATGTTTTGGCAACATTAAATTTTTTGAAGTTTATTACATGTGGTCGAATGCTCTAAAATTGTTAATTCTGAAATAATAATTTGCACAAAACTGTTGCTGTAATGCTGTACCAAACTGGCATTGAGTGTAAGGATCATATAATAATTGGGTTTCAGGTCAACAATTCGTTAGTTCACTTCCCATCCTGCGCATGACTTTAGTAGTCTTTGGAACCCTTTTAAAAGTATAAATCCTTAGCTTTCATATACAAAAAGTTACAACTAAATCAAACTTTAATATTTTATTTATATCTGAAGAATTGAAAGGTATGGGCGCTCCGTGGCTGAGTGGTCTAAAGCATCACCGCTAATCGCTTGAGAGCGTAGGAGTGTGGGTTCGATTCCCACCGTGGCCCTGGGTGTTTTTCTTCATTATTCTTCTGTGGTTGTACATCTGTCATTGTGCTATTTGTCCTATTACCGACGAAGACTTACAAGCGGATCTCAAGAATCAAGCATACAAGTCTGAATATATGTAATGTAATAAATAAATAAATAAAATAAATAAATTGAAAGGTATAAAAACAAAGCTATGTGTTAACTCATGTGAAATTCGTGTTCTTATATTTCATAATAAAAACACTAAAAGACGATGGATTTTGTTTAAATGAGAAAATTCAAACGTGTTGAGAGCTTGCGATAAAAATATAAGTAATAGTTTGGCTAAAAAACATACTTTAGCTTTTACTAAAATAAATGTCTTAATCTAAATTATCCTACTGCAGCATTACTGATCGCATTCACCTAAATCCCACAACTGTCATCAAAATATCAAATCAAGTACTTCATAACAGTCAATTGGAACGTTGACATGAACTGCACTAAACCTTTTTTTATGTTAAATATGCTAAAACAGTTTTGCATGACATTTTATGTGATAATGCTATACGTTACTGATTCGGTGTCAAGTTATCAGATAGTTTATGAAAAAGCAAGTTTCTGTACAGTTGGATCCCGTTTGTTGTAACATGTATTGATAAGATAGTAATCATTGTTTCGGTTGCAATAGCCGTTTCATAATTACTCATTTTTTTACACACCTTTTTCTGAGGAACACTATTTTCAATAAAACAATGCCCGGTCACAAGCAATTTTAAACTTTCTTGACAGATAACATGTTGGATTGTTGCCCTAACTACCATATTTACCAGATTTCACAAAAACAGTAAGAATCTAAACAATGACTCATTACCAAACAGTTGACTCATTACCAAAGCAATCGCTACCATCAATGAACTATACAATTGGGTTGAAACTTTAAAAATACTAATGGTCTAAATAGCAAAAAGTATTGTAAACTGATTAAATTTATTATAAGTAATTAAATATTTATTTTACTTTTAAATACTCGTAAAATCAGCATTTTTTTTTTGGTTAAGAAAGCAAAACTAAATAAATGTAATGAAAATATTTATTGTTTTTAATATAAATTTTATTTTGAATGTCTGGTACTCTCCAAGCAAGACTTGGTACAAGGCCTCCTATTAGTACTGGATTTCCACAGGATGAATGAACTCATGGACCTGGTTTAGTTCCGATGGTCACGGGGATGAGAAACAACAGCAATAATTATTTATTTTTGCAGATTTCAGAAAAATAATGAATTGATTAACCAAGATATCGGTTTGTCACATTATAATGTTAATTAAAATCTATAAATTTTTTATGTATTTCGCAATAAAAGTATGCCAATCTGAAAAAAGGCTCTAATTAATATGCACAAACATTTAGTATATCACATATTTTAAATCGAATAGCCCCTAAATTTGTGTTCGTGAAGGCATGAACATTGAAAAAAGTGTGGCAAACTTCACAATAAACTGCTACAATTTCAAAAGATATAGGGAAAAAAATCAGAGTATTTTTTTTAATAAACATATAAATAAAATATTTTCTTATGCTATAAATAATGAAATTTGTAAAATATTTATATTTAGCTGACAAACATATTAATGTGTGTCCTGTACCTTTAAATAAAGCATTTGTACGTAGTTGCTGATAGAGGATATAGGATTCTATATTAGACAACGACCAACGAGAAAAATCTATCACATATTATACTTAGATTTCAGGCTTCTAAATTTCCTACAAAAATGTACTTGTGTGCTTTCAGATACCATTTCAAAAATATTTCATTAAGGAATATTTTCTTATATACTTCTTCACGCACACAAAAATATGTAATTAAAAACATTTATGAGAAATATTTCCTATTTGCATTTACTGGTGACTATAGTGGAAAAATATATATAATTTTATATTATAGCAATGATATATGAATTTAAACTTCATTCCACTAATATATCATCATATATCATTAATTTATAAATTATATTAGTTTAAAGTTTCTAAATTAAAAAAAAAATTTCAGATTTAAAAAAAATTGCTTTCTTTTTTCTTTATAAAAATTGCTGAAGTATTTTATAAGTTACCTTTATGCATATTTTTTATGTAACACAAATTATTTCAAAAATACTTTAAGGATATCTCTTTTATATACTTCTTTAAAAATATAATTAATAAATGGTTTTGGGGATATACATGTCTATGTTTAACCAGTGAACCAGCCTTTAAAAATACTTATATATTTCTTAAGAAAAAATATTTTTTATCATGCAAGCTAAAAAAATTACACTAATAAGCTTCTGAGCTTTACAGTTAATTGATTACATTTAGAAAAATAAATAAGGTAGCATAAGAAGCATTTCCGAGTAAAAAAAAAAATTCATTATAATACAGAAAGAAGTGTCTTTTTTACATGAATTTTTTTGTAAAATTTTTTTGAAAGCTTATATTCATAAATATTACTTACTCATAAATATTATTGAAAACTTTTTCAGTCCATAAAAAATATACTTTTTTTATATAAAAATCTTGCTTTATAATACAATATTTTGTTACATACTTTAAGGAAAGATATATTAGTTGAGAAATTATTTAAAACTAAAATATAGTATCTTGTTAGGCAGTCATTGGAATGATTAAATGGGTATCAGTTTAGCATTATTTTTTAACAATTATCCTTCTTGGACGTTAATGTAGTACGGAATTTATAAAATTTTAAGATTTTGTGTAACACAAAATATTAAATGATATTCTAATTGATGTTTAAATTTATTTAAATGTCTTACTAAAATATCTTATTTAAAAGATGCATAAAAATTAAAATAAAAGTAATTACTTTATATATTCCCCACAGTATTCTTGGGTAACTAATTACTATTAAAAGTATTTATTTTAGAAATAAATATTTGAAAAATATCTCAAACACATAAAAATGTCACACGTTGATTTCTGTCTCTTGATGGAAGAAGTCTCAGAAGCATAAGAGTTGATACTTAAATAAATTAAGAGTGGCAGAAAAGTTTATGATAAATTGTATTTTAAAAGAGAAAGCATTTAACTCGAAATCTATATGAATATTCTTTTTAAAACTGTGTATTATAAACACTTTCAATTTGAGCTCCTTCTGAATAAAATGCTTGAAAATAGTGCACAGGGGAAAAGGAGTTATTTTATCCATTTCATGTATTGCGCAATACAAAAATATCTTTGTTACGATTCTAAGATTTCACAGGACAGTTTTGTGCTCAATGTATTTTATTAATAAATTTGAAAAAAGGCTTTTTTGTAATTTATATGTAATACAAGAGTTTTCAGCACTACGAGCAGTGGAAGTGATGGAGTACCCAATGGGTGATACATTGGGAGCCCAAACATTCGGCTAGAAGAAGATCCCTAGGTTTGACTTTGCCAACGTCAGAGATTTCAGTTCCGTTGGAGGATATTGCGAACACGACTGTTGTTGTTGCTTATCCCCGACTGGTGTGACCGTACCATCACACCAG